>JABUQX010000777.1:55000-74151 GCA_015478945.1 Trachelipus rathkii
ACGCTGAATAGCGTACAAAACATACCACATACAACTAACACCCACCAGCATACATACCCCAAAAATAGCTGGCGAGGACGTACTATGAAAAAGCGGGCCCACCTGGGGCTGAGCCCCATTTCAAAACGCCAGGACACTAAAAAAATAGGGCAGGTACAGGTAGCTGAGGTAACTAAAAAGTAGCCAAAAAAATAATATATTACTATAATACTAAAAGTTGCCTGATTTAGCTACAAATCTGGCATCTGCTGGTTCCTCCCTATCTATTTAGAAGAAATAAATTTATTCGAAAAGAAAAATTTTCCTCAAAAAATAACAATAATAAAAAAAAAAATAATAATCAAAAACAAAATTATAGGTTATTTTAAATAAAAAAATTACGAAAAAAAAAATAGCAATGTTAATAATAATATATTTTTATTAAATAATCTTATCTTTGTTTTTTTTCTTTGTTGTTTATCTATGTCTCACAGAGTAATTATTATTTAAGAGGCATTGTCCTGATAGCTACGCCCAGGGATATTATTACTATAATATTTATTATCCACAATTTTATAATCTATTTAGATTACTATAATTTTACTATAAAAACTATGAATTATCATCGCATTTATTAATATCGTTATTTCATTCATATTAATAGTATTTCATTATATCTATTATTTATTTATTATTATCTATTTCTAGATATATATTCATTTATTTTTCATATTTCATCTATTAATGTATATATGACTTATTCCTATGTTATTATAATGACTAAATTATATTCCTTAATTATTATTTATTATATACAATTAGTTTTTTTGCTTTTGTATTTTCATTAGAATTTAATATTCATATTATATCAAAGAAAATAACCTTTAAGAGTAGAACACCTACTACAAAACCGAAAATACTTAACTCAAACTGTTTAAGTCACAAAAATTTAACAAAACAATTTAATTAACGAAGATTCCATAATATTTTTTACTTTAAAAATGTATTTTATTATATATGGGATATGAATAAAAATGTGTAGGAAAAGGAAAAATAAGTTTTCTTAAAAACTTGGAAAGTAAATAAAGTTAAAGACGTGATCTCTTAATCTCAAACACGTTACCCGATTCTGAAAAAAGCTTTTTTAATAAACGCTGTTTGAAAAAAAGTCTTTTTTAAACTTGAAACCCGTAGAACTCTTATTATAAGTACTTATTCCTATTTTACTTAATATAATATTTATTGTATCCGCTTATCCAAATTTTGGATCTACAGAACTAAGAGCATCACAGTAATGGATTAGGTTAAGCATTAGATGTCATTTTGGTTCGTCATCCTTAGAACTCAAAATGGTTTAGGATTCATATAAAGGATTCTGAAGTACTTATATTTATATAAGTACTTATATTATATTTTGATCTATACTATACTATATATAATATATATTATATCTATATATAACGTACTATATAGATACCTTAATAATTAATATATATACTATATATGATATATATATATATAACCTCATATAATACTACTTATATATATACTATATAATACTATATACTAGTTATACTAATACCTAATAGTAGTATAATATAATACTTGAGTCTTAAGCCAAAATCTATCGTAATATTATTGTTACCAGGGTTGCGGAGAACGGTGATCCACCAAACTACACTCTGCCGCTAACTCCCACCCAACTCTTTTATCTCCGCCCAGATCCTCCCTCCTTTAACGAAGAGAATATTACAATGGTATTATATACTTTTGTTACGAGATGAATTCCACAAGTTATAGGAACAGGTTGATGGCTGAGGAAACACTCATTTTCTGGCCTTTATGCTGAGAGTTCTGTTCTCTTTTCAATCCAATATGAGCCCACCCCATTGCTAAAGACACTTCACTTGAAAACAGACTAACTTGCGAGGACGACAAGATTTTCCTTGCAAGCTTTACTCCAACGGGGGCTACAATATTTTCGGTGAACTTTTCCACCAACATGATAGATTCATAATTTTTATTTCTACTCGTTTTTCAGAGTCGTTTTGCACAAACATCATTTTTCGCGTAATTGCAGTATGGTTTCTGCACTCACATCCTGACGGATGGAGAGACATGCATGTCAAGTAGAATCCTCGCTTATTGAATTTTACTTGTGTAGAAGTGTTGGTTCTGTAGATTCGTTGTTTTCGCTTATTAGAATGAGTGGCGAATTATAGTGCTGGTCGGGACTGAAGTTCTTATATAAAAACGCACTCACAGAAACACTGACGAGTTTAACTTGTTCTGAATATTGCTGTTCACAAATAAACTTGTCCCTTTATAACGGCGGAATCTAAGGTAAGCTCGCCATGAGTATGATAGGATTACCGTCCCCTATAACTCCAACAGAACCCAAGCGTTTTTATAGACTATAGTTTTCAATTAACATCTTTCATTCTTTTAACCACCCGTCATCATTGTGTCATTTAAGATGCCCTGTGGATTTTTTGGTAATTCTCGTTCAAAACGTTTCAATAGGCTGTATCCAGCGTGATATTCCATTCTTCCACTTGAGTAAGATGTTAACTTGAAAGTACTAAACTGCGCGTTACCAAAAGCAGAGGTTATGTTAAGCCAATAGACTATCGTTCCATCTCTGTTGACTCAAAAGATTATGAACTTTCATGCGCTGAGATAGTGATGTCTATCAATATCACATGAAGTGCGCACGCCAGTCCCAATGTCTTCTATTTACCAGTTTGCGTTCAGATTCCTTTATCAAATCTCGACAATAAAAATAGGTGCCGCGAACCGTCCGCAGGACAACGTGCGGATGCGGATCTCTAATAATGTGCGGAAGCTTCCGCGGCATGCTGGATGTTACCTGCATTACTAGCATGGATACTGACAAGCATCGCCAGGAGTACTCTCTTAGAGAGAGGGGGCGGGGGGTGGGGGGGGGGCGGGGGGGGGAGCGGGGGCGGGGAAGGGGGGGGGGGGGGCGGGGAGGGGGGGGGGCGGGGGGGGGGGAGCGGCAGGGGGTGCGGGGCGGCGGGGGGGGGAGGGGGCGGGGGGCGGGGGGGGGGCGGGGGAGGGCGTGGGGGGGCGGGGGGGGGTGGGGGGGGGGGGGGGGGGGGGGGGGGGGGGCCGGGTGGCGGGGGGCGGGGGGGGGGGGAGGCCACGGGGGCGCGGGGGGGGCGGGGCGGGGGAGGGCGGGGCGGGGGGGGGGGGAGCGCCGAGGGGGGCGTGGGCGGGGGGGGAAACATCCGGGTTGGCACCCGGGGGTATTGGGAAGATTTGGGCGGGGGGGCGGGGGCGGGGGGGGGCCTTACCACATTGTTTAATCAGACACAGTTTTTAAGTAGAATACTGGTAAGTGTAGCGGAAAGTCGAAAAGTTCAGGTTCCGGCCGGAACTTTTCCAAGCTTCCGGAAAGTTCCGAGTTACGGCCCCGGACCAACAATTAAGCATATACTATATATAGATATATTATATATATATATCTATATATAGTATCATATACTATAATATATGGGAAAAATAATAATATTTTCTATTTGCGTAGATCTATATATACATTTATACTACTACAATCTCTATATATAATATCTATTATATATATATATATATATAACCACCGCTCACAAAAAATATAATAGTATATATATTATATAGTATATATATATAATATATTAGTTTTGGCGAACAAAACGGAATTCTTGCGCATCTTCACTGCTCTTTCATCGGGAGGCGCGTAGACCACCAGCACCAGCACCGCCACCGCACCTGCACCGCACCGCACAGCCCGACCGTCTCTTTCTTTTGCCAATGAGCACAGCACAGACACCTAAAAATTTGATGCCACTCATTGCACCGCACCAAAATTTTCCGTACCAACTAAATTATCTTGGTAAAACCTCAGATTTGCTATTTTTGCTAAGGTGGCCTCAAAGGAACGCATGGGAGTTCTGTTCATGGGAGCGGTGAATTTTCCTCTATGCCACAGCTCTCCAGTGTATACTAAGGGCCGATTCGCCCTTGTATGGGACAGTACTGTTCCCACCAGTTTGGGGGAGCTCCGCTCACACCCTTCTACTGGATAGGGTATTAAGTCAAGCATAGAGACTAATAAACTATCCCTTCTTTCAAACTCCTGCACCCTCTATCTCTGCGACGTATATAGGTGCTTTGATTCTTTTCTATAGGTACTACGGCGCAGGATCGACTGGGGTGAGTTGACCATCTCGCATTTCCACCAACCGCTTGGTGTCGCCCTCGTATCACAAGGGTGCCTTGCTTCTCGCACGAAATCTACGTGAGTATTGCGCAACCCCAGACCTGTCGTTGGTGGTCCAGTTTCTTTCCCAGCTACCTCTCTGTCTCTGTGCAAACACTCCTTGCCATCTTTTGTTTTTCCAACTATAATTTAATCTTCCTCTCTTTAAAGCTCACGTCGCAGCACCAACCTGAGAACTTTGCGTTAGGCTGGGGATACTTGCGCGGTGTTTTTTTATTTTTTTGTTTCAATTTTTATTTTTTCCGCCCCCTCCTTGAGAAGGCCCAGCCCGTGACTCGTCTGGTGGCTTACTTAAACAAATAGTAATTATATTACTAATATACTAATATAATAATACTATAATACATTATAATACCTATATAAAATATATTAATATATACATATATATATATCACTTTACATATCTACTTTATAGATTATATATATAAAATAAGTTTAACTTATATATATATACTATAATATTATATATAATATATACATATAATACTATATACTATATACAGAAATCGAAATATAAAAAAACTACAATTATTCCCATAAACTCTCCATGATAAAGATGCCAAAATAATATTTGTTTTATAGCATTTAATCAAATAATCAAATTGTAGAAAACAACTCAACATCCTCATTCTTTTTCAAAAGATGTTGCGGAAATGCGGATACGGATTTGCCGTTAAGTGAGGATGCGGATACGATCGCGACGATGGTCAACTTAGGCTTGTGGATGTTCCCGCAAATGCGATGCGGATTGCGATGTCATGATGCCATCACTTAATATATTATATACGATATACACTATACTACTAGCTGTATATAATACTATATATTATAATACTATATATAATAATATATATATATAATAATATATGATATATATATATATATATATACTATATATATATACGTATATATATAGTATATATATATTATAATATATATATAGGCTTTAGTATCTAGTAAGCTTGTCATTCACTTCACCAGCACCAAAATTTTCTAAGTTCAAAAAAAAATTCTTAAGTTCAGAGAAGTTAAGTTACAGTTTTTTAAAGAAAATTCTAGTGCAAGAGGCTTCTGGAATCTATGGCAAAAGCCTGCTTACTAATCAGCATTCTTAAGAAATGTTTATTCCTGTCCTTGCTGAAATTAATATTTATTTTAACTTAATATATTTACGGTCTCAATTATATTCTTATGGTCTTAAATAAAAAACCCACTGTATACTATACTATATAAACGATATCAATTGAAAGTATTGAAGTTGAGGAAGATCACTCAATACTGAATTATGTATCAAAGCTCTTATATTTAATATATTATAGTATATTATACTATATATATATCATTATATTATATATATATCAGATGGCGGCTCGTGAACCAAAAACATGGGGAGGCACTTCAATAATAATATAATTATATATACTATATATATATATATATATATCATACTATATGTATAATATATATATTATAACTATATATATATATACATAGTATTATATATATATAGATTATATATATATTTAACTATATTATATATATATTATATATATTATATATAATATATATTATATATATATATATATATATATACTATATTAGAGGATGAGACTCCTACACTCGTGCTACTCGTCTTAGCACGAGTATAGTTATAGAAAATAGAACGATACTTATCACAATTGGCAGTTTATTGATAAAAATTCTCTTATTTTTGTGAAATAAAGCATCTGAAAAGAAAACATTACCATTGTACAAAAAATGAAAAGATTATGTAAAATTTAAACAAAAAGTGTAAGCATCATCGCCATTGAAAAACCCAATTTTTAATCAATATAAATTGTAACGGCTCGTACCTCTCCAAAAATGCAGAGAGCAAAACTTTCAATTTTCAAGACGCGAATGCAATACAATTCGATGAATTAATTTTTTACAAGGTGCTTTTTTTCCTGCTAGAATTCTCTTAATACAACACCGTTATAATCTAAGAAAAAAAATTAAAATAAACATTTACTTTTTTTATTCTTAATGCACATTTCGATAAAAAATAATTCATATATTTAAATTATTAATATCTGAATTAAAAAAGGAAAACTAATATACCCATAAAACCAATTAGATGCTAAAGAGAACTGTAGAATGGATAACTCAAATATCTATATATATATTATTTTGTCTATATTATATAATAAATAATAAATAAAATAAATAAAATAAATAAATGAAGTTAATGAACTAGATGATGAATATTAATGTGGTCTTTTTCTCTTTTTTAAGTGAGTTTCGATATATAATTTTTTGCGTCACTATAAGATAAAGAAGAAAACTTTGCCTCAAAGGCCCCGCGTCCTGCATTTTCGTAGCGAAAGTGTTTATGATATCCTGCTGTATAAAGGTTGTTGAAACATTTTTTTAAAAGATTTAATTATTTATTTAATTGCATTAATTAAAATTTAATGTAGGTTCTTCTGTTTCCAGCAAGTATGGAAATCGTCCGGTGATGATATACTCGAAAATTATAATGGTTTATTTTTCTCCTCCTTCTCCATTGAACATTCCAAGTTACACAGAAAAGTGTATTATTAAAAGATTAAAATACAACTACAAATATTAAACAAAAAAGTATAGTCTAAAATTTAGATAACTCTCTCTCTCTCTCTCTCTCTCTCTCTCTCTCTTCTCTCTCTCTCTCTCCTCTCTCTCTCTCTCTCTCTCTCTCTCTCTCTCTCTCTCTCTCTCTCTCTCTCTCTCCTCTCTCTCTCTCTCTCTCTCTCTCTCTCTCCTCTCTCTCTATCTCTTCTCTCTCTCTCCTCTCTCTCTCTCTCTCTCTCTCTCTTTCTCTCTCTCTCTCTCTCTCTCTCTTCTCTCTCTCTCTCTCTCTCCTCTCTCTCTCTCTCTCCTCTACTCAAATCATTTCACTATCATTATAATAGTAATATATTACTATATAATACTGCCCTATCACTAATATACTATATATAATATAGTATAAGATACTATAGTAATATATATACTATAATATATATATATAACTATATAATATATGGTATAATAATTATTAAAGACCACACGGAAACGGGGAGCTCGGATCATAAAAAAAAATTTTCCAAAGTAATCTCTCATGATATATATATATACATATGAGGACGTTTTATAAAACGAATAATTGCAAAAACAAAAACAAAAAAAAACAACATATCTCAAAAAAAACTACAAATAGCTACAGCGAAAAGGAATACATTTTTGGGAATCCTGGTTAAATTTTAGTAAGGAAAAGGTAATTAAAGAATACCCCAAGGGTATACCCGCCACCCCGATGGCAGGCGAGTTCGGGTCTTCGCCTTCCGGAAACTACGGTAGACGTTTTTCAACCCCTCCGGGAGTGGTCTCCGGAAACCCCCGCTCTTTGGTATTTGGGTGTCGCGTGGGTTCTTCCGCCCCTCCCCTAAGGGGGAGATAGGACAAAACGTCCCCCCCTGTTTCCCCCTTCGCTCGAGCCCCCTACATTCCGTGTAATACCTTAATAATATACATAATAAGTATAATATATAATTTCGCCCCTAGAGAACAGTGTTAAAAAAAAAAAAAAAAAAAAAAAAAAAAAATTCATTTCGACCCCAGAACATCTATTTATGTGTCATAGATGCTACCTGTGAAAATTTTTTTTTGGATCCGGGCCTCCCGTTCCGTGTGGCGTTAAGTAACTTTGTACGTATATGAGTATTATATATAATATACTATATATATTATATGATATATATATATATATATATAATTAATATATTATATGAATAAATTTAACAATATCTTAGTACTTTTAATCTTATTATCTCACAATAGTCAGTATGATTTCTGTATATGTACCAGAGCAATAATAGTAGAAGGATGCCATATAATAAATGACTTATGTTTTTCTTTTTATTTCTATTTGAGGGAAGAAAAAGTGTGATTTTCAATACGCAAAAATTTTTGGAAAAATCCTCAAATAGACAAAATAAGATAAGGTTTCTTCACGTTGCCAAAGGACAAAAACCAGCTGCTTTGAAAGCATATATATTATGCTTTCTTGGAGCACAAATCACAATCCATTCCAGTCAATGATCCTTATGAAAAAATAATGTTCGCAAGAGAATAACAACTGATCGTTAATTGTTAAAATTAGCGCGTTTTGTATAACATTGTAAACACCCCCCCCGTTATTTAATAGTAATACAATAGTAAATTAATCTATTTTATACACATAGTTGCTTTCATTTTTTCTCAGAGGAGCCCGCCTCCTGTGTCTTCCCCGTAAACGCCGCGCTTGATATATTATGCTATAGTATACTATATATATGTTATACTTTATAATATTACAGATATAATTATATATGCGTGAATATATGAACTACATATATAATATTATATATATACTATATATATATAATATATAATATACTATTAGTAGATATATATATATATACTATATATATCATATTATATACTATATATTATCATATTATATTTCAACTTTATATATCTTTACAACCGCTCCCAGGAAGGGTCAAGAACCCTCGCAGCGGTGGCCAGCACTCTTCCCTGAATCTTTCCTCTATCCTTATCCAAAAACTCCATCTTCCCCTCACTGCTCTCTGCATCGACCGGCAATCCATGTCTTCTCAGTATGAGTCCTACACCGAGCGTTCCCATCTCTTCCTTAGGTCTTCTCCTCGGTTCCGTTTCTTTCCGGGTCTCCACTCCTATCTCTGTCTTGGCCCACTCTTCTCCTCTTGCATCCTCTCCAGCTGTCCCCCAGTTAACCTTATCGGCTGCATTCCCATCTTCTATTCACATATAGCCTTCACTCAAACCTTCTTCTCTTATTCTTTTCGTTTCTCTCTCTCTCTCTTCTAGCCTTTCCCATTATCGCTCTCAAAACGACATCTCCGCCGGCTGTAGTCTACTATCCTCTCTTGTGGGCGTACTCTATGTCTCTGCCCCATATAGTAAAATCGATGTTAACACACCTTCAAATATTACCCTTCACCTCCACAACTCCATTATCATATCTTTTCAGTAGGGGATACACTATTCTCTTACTGCTCCCACCATACTGAGCTATCCTGAATTGTGAATCTCATTGCACCATTTCTCCCTCTCTACCAAATAGTCCACCCAAAATTTACATTCTCCACCATCTTTATCCTCTTCCACATCCACACCTCTATTCTCAACTCTCCCCCTCCTTCTTCTTCTACTGACCCACCGATGATTCTCGGTCTTTTTCGTGTGTTTATATTCAAGCCAGCCTCTCTACAGTCTCGTTGGGGAAAACTTATCACTACCTCTCTCCACCTGTCTCCCTCTTCGCTCCAGCAACGCCAAGTCATTCCCATTAGCCAAAATATCGCCGTCCAAATCTCCGATATCTTCTCTCCACCTTTCTTATCACTACATCCAAGTAAGATACAAAACAAAATTGGTGACAACACGCTTCCATGTTTAACCCCTGTTCTCACCTCGAACCATTCATGTATGCTCCAAATTGCTGTTCCTTTACATTCTTATATATATTACACTAAGTATTATATACTACTATCTTATATATATCTATATATATATTATACTACATATATATATATTATATAGATATGATAATTAATCATATACTATATATACTGAAGGTATACTATATTATAATATACTATATACTATAAATATATAGATATATTATATAATAATATTAATCTATATATATAATATAATGATTATACTAATCCTAACAAGTGGTACTTATTGTGCATGAATCCTATAATAGTTTTTTTCGATCTACTTATTATTATTAATGCCCAAAACTTTAGCAGAGCATGAGAAGTATAGCTCTTTTGCTCCATGGATGCGTTTTTAAAATGGGGTCTGGCGATTTCCACACGTACAATAATAAATTTCTCGTCAATTACTTGTATCATTTATTGCCAAAGCTAAGCCTGGCCAAACCTTTTGGGTGAGGCCCTCATTCACTTTGTAAACAAAAGACAAGGTGAAACGGGATCAAAAGATATTGGTTCATTACGCGTGTTCACTTTGTCATTTTTTTTCTTTCATATTAATATATTGTGAATTTTACATTCATTAATCATTATTATAATCAAAGTTAAACTAAAACAAAATTCAAATTTTTCTTTTTTTAATTGGTTTCTATATATTAAAATTTTAGGTATTATTTCAAATTCATTAAATTTCAGTGGCCAAAAATAATTAATCGACAAAACAATAAAATAAAAAAGAAATTAATATATATATATATATTATATATTATAGTATTATATATCTATATACGTATAGATAATATATATATTATTTATACATATATATATAAATCATAGCTTAATATATATATATAGTATATATATAATATACTATAGTAATTAGTATATATATATTATACTATACTACTATTTATATATTATATTATATACTATAATATTACTATATACTATAGTATATATACTTTATAATATACTAGTATAGTATACTATATATATATATATATACTATATATAATATATATATAGTACGTATATATAACTAACTATATACTATATAATACTATAATTATTACTATATATATATATAATAATATAGAATATATATACACTTTATATACTATATATGTTATAACTATTAATATCTATATATATATATCTATATACCATATATAATATATATACGATATTACTTGTATATTATATATATAGCAGCTATTTACATTATTAGAATACTCACCAGACGAAGGGAAGACAGAGCGGCGTGAAAACCTGTTGATATCGCCTTGAAGGAGCTCGTCGTCTTGGAAAGCTATTCGCCCTACCGCCTGAGCCATCCTCTATGTCGTTCTCAGTCGCAACAAATGCGCTTGGTTTCGACCCCAGAGGAGGGTGCAATTTCTTTATTTCCCACAATAGCACTCTTTCTTTCTATACTTTACACAATTTAAGCTGCCCAGTCTATAGCAGACATTATTTTACATTTATTAATCTTACAGAACGAGGAGGGAAGAACAGGGTGAAACCTGTTGATACTCGCTGAAGGAGCCCGTCGTTTGAAAAGCTATTCGCAGTAAGAGCGTCCGCAGTAGCCGTTCTCAGTCCGCAACATGCGATTGTGGTTTGACCCAGAGGAGGGCAAAATTTTCTTTATCTCCCAACAATAGCTTCTTTTATTACGTATATATGATACTTTACTATATCTATTATCATATATATATATTATATATAGTACCCTTGTATACACAATATATAATAATATTATTATACTATACTATTATACTATATAATACTATATATACTATATGACCCTATATACATTAAGTTAAAAATATATATATATTTAGTTTATATATATATATACTATATATATATATATAATATGGACCTTATGAGTTTCATGGCGCACGATGTTTTTTTTTTTCCTTATATGTTAGTATATGATACTAGCAATTAAATAAAATGCTGATGAGAACAGATACGAAAAAATTTCCAAATAATAAAAATTATATTAATAAAGTAAGCTACCGTGGCTCAGTTCTGCTAGAGCTGGGAACAGAGTCACGTGCGGCCAACGGCCCGGGTTTCGATTAGTCCGGATCCTAGGTAAAATAACAGAAGAAGTTCCCCCTTCCAAGATAGCTATGCAGTAGGTGTTGACACCTTAATAAAAAAGAAAAAAAAAGCAAATAAAAACTTTTCATTTTGCATGAAAAAGCAAAAACATCGAGTTTAGTTGCTAAAACGTGACGAAGAATGTAACAGGTACATAAAAACATAATATTTGTGCGGTAAAATACGGTCCGTATTGGGAGTTTTGTTTCATATATAGATTCTACTGTGTATACGTAACAAAACATATTCATAACCTGAACTTAGACTTAGAGGGTAGTAACCCAACTCTTACTTTGGATCGACGATGCGGTAAAACCCAACCTTAACCTATATTTAATCGACGATGCAGCAAATTTCGACTAACCTACATGGATCTACTTTGCCCTAAAAAGATTTTCTCTTGTTTTCGCGTAAGATTTTGCAAATACAACAATATCCCGACTGCATTGCCCTCTGTTCACGGCGCTGCCAAGCCGTTTACGATGGTAGTAGAAAGGGACTATCAATTTACATTATCAATATAAACTCTTCTTTATTTAATTTTTTGATCTCCTGCACTTTATCATCATTTTAAATTATTGTTAGTATCGTATAATAACAATGTACTTGATAGAAAAAGGATTAAGAACAAACAATATTTGTATATTATGTTATTGAATTGCATTAAGCGATATATATATATATATATATAGATATACGTATATAAAATATATATACATAATAATATATATTATATATCATTATAAACTATAATTATATATAGAATATACTATCATTATATACTTTATATATGTATATATATACATATATATACATATATATATATATATATATATACTATAAAATATTAAGTCATAATATATATATATATATATATATATATACTAACTATAATATATACCGATATATTTATACTTTAAAATACATATATATCGGGAGCCTTGAATATATAGATATTTAATAATATTAAATATTACCTAATAATATTAAATATAGTAACGGGCTGACCATAAAAAGTAAAGATTTTTGAGTCCGTTACAATTAAAGAAACGCAGACGATTCTACAGTCGAGTCACTAAAAAAATAAAAATATTTAAGGACGAAAAACAGCTTTATTAAAACGAAATATGATTAATTAAATATGAAAGTTAGTTATTTATTAAAAAGTTAATATTCTAATTAAAATAAAAAATAATAATATACTTAATCATCCAAAAGCATCTTTTATTTTTTTAAAGGAAGGTTATATATATATCATATATATATATTATTACTATTATATATATATATAGTATATATACTTATATATATATATATTAATTATTTTAATTTTTTTAATAATAATGTATATACATAAGTTATATATATATCATATATATATGTACGCAATATATATATATAATATCATATATATAATTATATAATATAAATATACATATAATTATATACTTATATAATACTAATAATATCTATATATATATATATAGATGAGTAAACTGAATGTGCGTCGCCGAATGTTACTAACTTTATGCCGTTTTGGCTTTTGGGCGGTCGCGAGGCTTAAAAGGTTGAGTTAACTCTGCTTCAGTAAATAATTTACCATTAATAAATTATAAGATGACTTACAGGCGAGAAATATCGGACTCAAATTTCGAAATTTGTAGAGTTTACCTGCATATATTTTCAAGTCTTTTAAATTTAGGATGCGTTAAAATTTATTTTGAAAATTAGATAGTCGAAACCCAAAGATAATTTCTATAACGTTAGCCGAATCTTATCTTGAACTAGTAATTATTTTACTTTGATAAAATACTCTATAACAAACAATTACTAGCATAAATATATAAATAAAGGTCAGGTCACCCCTATAAAAAAAAAATTAAATACGAGAAAATTGCTTGAATATTTCTACTCAATTTACTGCCGTTTACAAGAATCAAAAAGTATTTTTTGTCAGTTTAAACGGGTTAACTGGAATGATATGGAAGTTAATTTTATATGTACAAATTAATCTCAAGATGAATTTCCAAAAACCTTGAAATACCACTTAAAAAGATTGTAGTAATTAACTAAATATCATTTCATATTAATATCTTCTTCAAGTTTTCTGTTAGTTGAATAATTGAGATATGGAAATAATCACTACGTTCCTTCATTCTAAAAATGTCTTCTCTTCGATTAAAATTTCTTCTTTTTTTTTTTTGAATGGAGGTTCGCAAACCTCCAAAATAAATTTTCAAACCTATGGTGAACACTGGGCCAGTTACAGTAGGGATAAATATTCTAAAATTTTGAAAACTCATGATTGTGTTGTCAAAATACTCGAGATTTAGCAAAATATTTCAAGACCTTCATAAAGTTAATACAACCCAGTTTAGTGAGCAAATTTTTAATACATATAGCATATATATATATATATATATATATATATATATAGTTATATATATATGTTATGTTACTATATATATTAAGTATATATTATATTATTATTATTATTATTTATATATTATATATATATATATATATTATACATATATATATATATATATATATACAGCATATATATATATAATGTTCAACGCAGTGTGATAGGCAGGTCAACTCCCCTACACACTGCCGGGATGTGAACTAAGCCCTAGCAGATGTCCGCGCACGGACACGCCACGATGGACTCTTCGTGGTGGCCGGTATCACCCAATACAATTGACGACGCATTTGTCTCACACTGGTAGCGACAGCGCACAGAAAGAAATACTTTATACCGGGAATATTGCGGCGAAGCAACAACCGCCACAAAATTCAAGGTTAGCCCAGGTTCACATCCCAGCAGTGTGAAATTACTTAAGGGGTTATTTTTATATATCACACTGCGTTGAATTTGTAGCAGTTGTTATACATACAATATATTCCCCGGTTATAAAGTATTTCACTCTGTGCGGTGCCCTGTTTGTCGCTACGCCCGAGTGTGGACGGGTAGAGTGCGTCGTGGTTCCTGTTGTGTGGGTGATATATTCACCACAGGAACAATTCTCGCGCTTTACTTTTAGTCCATCGTGGCGTGGTCGTCAAACACTTACGCGGACATCTGCTAGGGCCCAGGTTCAATCCCAGCAGTGTGAAATTACTTAAGGGGTTATTTTTCAATACCTATCACACTGCGTTGAATTTGTAGCAGTTGTTATACATACAGTATATTCCCCGGTTATAAAGTATTTTCACTCTGCGCGGTGCCCTGTTTGTCGCTACGCCCGAGTGTGGACGGGTAGAGTGCGTCGTGGTTCCTGTTGTGTGGGTGATATATTCACCACAGGAACAATTCTCGCGCTTTACTTTTAGTCCATCGTGGCGTGGTCGTCAAACACTTACGCGGACATCTGCTAGGGCCCAGGTTCACATCCCAGCAGTGTGAAATTACTGTAGGGTTTTTTTTTGAATATATATATATATATATATATATATATATATATATATATATATATATATATATATATATATATATATATATATATATATATATATATATATATATATATATATATATATATATATATATATATATATATATATATATATATATATATATATATATATATATATCAGTTGCGACTCGTGTTAGAATTGATGGTTGTGCGATTTCACAATATATATATATATATATATATATATATATATATATATATATATATATAATATATATATATATATATATATATATATATATATATATATATATATATATATATACCGCATATATCGAAAGGTTAGTCCCCTCTGGCATTATTCTACTTCGTACGGTAACACAATTACATTAAAAAAAGTTACCTATTCCGAATGATTTAAAATAAAATATGAAAATAATAAATTGCTTACTTTATAATTAAATTGTAAATTTTTGAAATTTGTATCTGAAGTCCATTCTTGTCGTTTTTTGACTTGCATATAAGTCAATCACAAGATGTCAAAAAAACAATTGAGGACAATATATCTTTCAGTTGCAAGCGCAACGAGGGCATTCAGTCTATCTTGTCCCATTGTATTCCGAATAACAGTTTTAATTCTTTTTAATCTAGAAAAGCATCTTTCAGCTTCAACAGATGACATTGGAGTAGTTATTAAATTTTTTAGCAACTTTAATGTTTCTTCAAAAGTCTGATCTGTTCCATTTTCCATAATGTAGTTAAAAGAATCAAGAGCTCCTTTCCGAAAATAGAAATCTTCTCAACAATATATAACTTCAAGTTCAGATTTGAGTCTCAAGATGTTAAAAAATGGATAAACAGTTAGTCTTTTTAAATGCAACTCAATACTCAGTAGCTTTTTTAATTCGTAGTAATTGGAAGCATTTAACGATCTTCTCTTCACCTCACAAACATCATACGTTCCCTCAATTATGGTAGTCCATTATGGTGGTCATACTGTTTCTAATCTAAACTAATTCTAATTGTAGTTCACTCACAGCTTGTTTTATGAGAATTACGTCTGGATTTCTTGATTGAATTTTATTATAGAAACAATCTACGTGTTGCATTATATGGCGAAAAACGGTGCGCCAAAATACAAAAGTAGGATCAGTCAATAGTCTTTGCAAACCTCCTGCTCTCGTGTTCCTCCTTGTTTGCTTTCATTTCGAATTTTTTTCAAAGCATTCTAACAATGGCTCTCTATGTACAAAAACCATGTTTACAGTTCGGATGTTAAAATCCATTTTGTTTTAACAGTCTTTAGAAACCGTCTCCCAATAATTTCATCTAATACAGAGCATCTCTGAGGAGATTGTGAAAAAAGGTTGGAATTAGTGATATTTTCTAAAGAACACTCAACTTTAATATATATATATATATATATATATATATATATATATATATATATATATATATATATATATATATATATATATATATATATATAATATATATATATATATATATATATATATATATATATATATATATATATATATATATATATATATATATATATATGGTCAGCATCATGAAAAGGCCAGCCATGTAACTAAAAAACTATAACAGCTACATGAAAATAAATATAATTTTATTAATCAGGAGACATTTTTACCCCGGAAAATTTAAAAAAATAAAAATAACGCTTTTTAAAAATTAAATTTGTTAAAAATGTTGAAAAAATTACAGTTTTTTGAGAAATCGAACATGCTCGCTTACTCCGACTGAGCAAACAAAGATGCCAAATGTTGATTTTTTTTTTTAAACTTACGAATCACGGGTAAACAAGAACGATAGCAAGAGTCGGGCTTCGCTAACCCCTCTGTCCCTCTCCCGGTCGGCCTGAACCCCTAAAAGGATAAAAAAGAAAAAAATATTTTCTCCAAAGCGTAAAAAATTGGTATTTGGCACCTCGAGAACTCGAGAACTAATGCAGCAGGTTTCAAGGTCAAATCGGTCAATCAAAGCGTACAATGCGAGGTGTAAGATTTTACTAATATTTAAGATGTTATTAATAAATATTAGAATAAAATAATTTTTTTTTAAGTTTCTTCGATGAAATTACTTCCTGAAATCAAAAATGTTATTTATTTTCCTGTAGATGTTATAGTTTTCTAGTTACATGCCTGAACTCTTCGGGATGCTGGCCATATATATATATATATATATATATATATATATATATATATATATATATATATATATATATATATATTTATATGTTATATATATATATATATATATATATATATATATATATATATATATATATATATATATATATATATATATATATATATATATATATATATATATATATATATATATATATATATATATATATATATATATATATATATATATATATATATATATATATATATATATATATATATATATATATATATATATATATATATACAAAGGTGGGCACCGTTAATGAGAAAGTTAACGTCGTTAATTCTTAATCGTTAACAAAAAAAAATTAACGGCGTTAATCATTAAAGCGTTTATCGGTAAAGAATGTAGCGGAAGTTAACGTTAATCGTTAACGTTAACCGTCATAATTTTTTTTTTTTTTTTTTACAGTTACCACCACTCACGGGCAGAGCCCTATTCAAGGAGGGGGTGGTGTTGGACGCCAAAATTTCATCCGCTAGCGCAAATTACGCAGATGAACATATGAACACAGACGCAGGCTTTAAAGTGAGGGAGATTAAATTCAGCAGGAAACACAGAAGATGGAAGAGAGTTCCACAGAACAGTGGTGGAAGGAAAAAAAGGAAACACCGCAGCAAACTAGCCTGGAGTTACCAATATCTACACAAAACTCGGGCGCAGATACAGCACCCCTTGTGCTACTAGGGCGTCGTAAAGGTGGTGGTACGCGAGTGGTAAGTTCCCTCGAACACCTGCCGCTGCGATACCTATAGAAAAAAGATAAAGCACCAACATCGCGCCGCAAAGATAGAGGGTCAAGTGAACTGGAAAGTACATAACAGTTTATAAGCCTTTTGGCTTTTGACTCGACCCTGTCCAAAAGCCGGGTGAAACCAGAGCCCCCAAGATATGAGAACAGTACTCTATACAAAGAATGACCTGGAAGGAGGTGGAGAAGAAGGAATAGCACTGGAATCGTCTAAAGTGGAATTGGAGGCAAAAGTATGAGAGAACTGTTAAGCTTTAGCAGGAGAT
Organism: Trachelipus rathkii; assembly: GCA_015478945.1. Classification (NCBI taxonomy): domain Eukaryota; kingdom Metazoa; phylum Arthropoda; class Malacostraca; order Isopoda; family Trachelipodidae; genus Trachelipus; species Trachelipus rathkii. Next base: position 73,555 of record JABUQX010000777.1, read on the forward strand.
AAAGACATCTTTAGTACCTGTCAGTGAAACTAGAGTATAGGATGTGCAAGAAATAAAGTTTTTGCATTTGGCAAAATGAACTAAAAATAATTTTGTTTTTTTCTACGGAGAAAAAAAGGTTCTTAGGATTAAGTAGGATAAATTTAACACGATTCAGGGGTTTAAAATAAGAAACATAATCTTTTTAAGTTTGAAGAGCGAATCTCATGATTCCTGAAGGCAGATTACATGTGGTTATTGAGCAAGAGAACGAAAGATAAAAATACAATATTTTTCTAAACTTTAAGTTTATATATATATATATATATATATATATATATATATATATATATATATATATATATATATATATATATATATATATATATATATATATATATATATATATATATATATATATATATATATATATATATATATATATATATATATATATATATATATATATATATATATATATATATATATATAAATATATATATATATATATATATATATATATATATATATATGAAGCGGCGCACGAAAACGCGCGGTTGTTTCAATGATAAATGCGAAAACGGTTAAACACCCAAATTAACTTGAACGAAGTACAAC
>JABUQX010000778.1:0-2500 GCA_015478945.1 Trachelipus rathkii
ATATATTATACTTATATACTATATATAATATATATATATATATATATATAGTATATATATATATATATATATATATTATATATATAATATATATATATATATAAGTAATATATATATATATATATAATACTAATTATATATACTATTATATATAATATATATATATATATATAATATATACTTAATATAGATAGATCAAAGGTCAAGCCAAAAAAGGTCAAGGTCAGTCAAAGGTCCAGGTAGGTGGGTCAAGGTGCATTTTGGCCTTGACATATATAGTATATATAATTATAGTTAATATATATATATACTTATATAATACTTCATATAATATATATTCTATACTATTATATATATATATATCATTCGCCACGGAAATATGCGCCTGCGGCGCACGCGCGGGCGGGACGCGAAATTGCCGCCTGGCGGGCGCACGCGGCGCGCGGGGACGCGGCGGTGTCTTTGCGGGTGGGGCTCATGCTGAGGCCTGCTGGTGTTTAGCTTATGAACTAGTGAATAATTATTGATCGTATTTCTAGTGAAATTAATAATATTCCTCAATGTAAGTATTTTTATTAAAAATATGATATACACTTAGTAAAAATAAAACACTTTTATATAACAAATCAGATAAAGCTTGTGGCCCGCCTTAAAGCTAAAATGACTTAGGATTGTAAAATGAGTTGGGTCTAAAAGATAAGTAAAACAGACACTTTCTCCAAAATACAAGTTATAGAAAACAACAGTTAATTTCAAAGACTCTATAGAAATACATTCTCGGACCAATCACATACGAGGTCATATAAGAGATAAGGATTACCCCACCAATCACAAGTAAGGAAAACCATTTCCTTTTTACCTGCTTAAAAGATCTTACCGATCCAGCAGTTCGATAGTTATAAAATTTATAAACAATAATAATAACAATGATTCTTGTCTATACGGGATTACCTTTTGACCTGTATTAGATTAAATTAGCCCGTCTACAAAAAGGCTAATCCTAAATTCTTATCCTAAATTTAGGCCTACGTAGTTATTGCACACATCTTACAGAAAAAGGTCAGTTTGAAATATATTTTTGACCCTGGAAGTAGGCTTAAATCGCCTCCGGTTACAAAAAGGATTATCCTAAATTTAGGACTAAAAAGTAGTTATTTTCAACACATTTTACAGAGAGAGGTCAGTTTGCGTATCTGTAAGGAGTGCGGGTTGTTGTGTTTTCTCGTGATGGATGGTCAATGTACATTAGATAATAATAATAAGTACAAGAGCAATCCGAATTATTGAAAAAACTTTGAAATGATTTTAGTTATAATAACATTGAATGAATATAAATGTAAGTGAATAATTGTATTTTTAAATAAAAATTTAGGAATGCGATTTTAATAAAATACATGTATGTTAGCAGAGAAGAACTTATTTTGTATTTTATACTTAGTACATGGCTAAAGATGAGTAAAGCAGTTAAGTCAATCAGAACAAAACGTGGCATAGCTTGATGTAGAGGGGGGCTAGGGTGGCCTTACTGATTTACTGATTTATTGCTTTAAGGTACGTAAAATATATGTTTTATTAAAAATTTCATAAAATTTTAGTAAAAGTTATTTTAAACTTTGATAGTTATAAAATTTATAAACAAAAAGTATTAACAGTTAATAATAAATTCTTTGCCTCAAAGATAATGCATTGATTTATTATTAGAAGTTTTAAGACTTTGACAATAACTTTAGTTTATATTTGAAAGTGAGTAATATAAATGTGACGTGTTTAATTAAAACATAAAATGTTGTGACAATGTATCTTCGTGTACGTTCGTGAGTGTGTGTGGGGGTGTATGTTGTGTGTGTGTGTGAGTGTGTGGTGTATGTTGTGACTGTGGGCAAGTGTATGTTGCAACTCTGTGTGGTAAAGTAAAAATCTGTGTGCTGAGTTGTAAGTAAAAATCGTGTTGTTGAGTGTAAGTAAATCTGTGTGGTGTAAGAAAATCTGTGGTGAGTGTAAAGTTGTAAACTGTAAGTGTCTATGGACAAATGTAAGTGTCATTAAGTGATGTGTATAGAGTATCATAGTGAATGTGTAGTGTAGACCGCATGATAAGTGTAAATGTAAGTTGTCTATCTGGGATTAAAATTGTTAAGCTGTCAAAGTGAATGTGTGTATAAGTGTCATAGTGAATGTGCTGTATATGATTAAGTGTATGGTGAGTATGTGTGCGAGTGGTGTGTCGTGTGTGTGTGTGTGTGTGCTGTCTGTGTGCGTGTGTGTGTGTGGTGTGTGTGTGTGTGTTTCTAAAATAATAATAACAATAGGCATGAAGTAAATAACACTAAAGTATAATAAAAAAAAAATAATAAAATAATAAAAACATGAAAATAAAAATAAATAAAAAATAATAATAAAAAATAAATAAAAAGTATTAAAACAAAATAAAAACATAAGTTTATAAAAATATGAAGTTAAAAGCAGTAAAGCAGGAAAGTTAAAACAGAAGAAAAGCAGA
>JABUQX010000778.1:7500-12500 GCA_015478945.1 Trachelipus rathkii
AATTAACTGCCTTCTCCGGGATTGAACCACCGCCATTGTAGCGGGACTGAGGACAATATACCCGGTGCGTAACGACTGAGCTATCTTAAAACCTGTTGATATCGCCTTGAAGGGAGCTCGGTTGCCTCTATAACTGTTCTTGAATCCAGTTTGTTGGCTTGGAGGATAGCTCACTCGTAACGCCCACCGGGGTATATTGTCCTCGGAAGTCCCCCGCCCGCCTCCGCGGGCGACACCGATCTCCCAAGGATTCTGACAAAGCAAGATCCACACCCCGATGGCACTCGTCAGCCCCCCCGTTCGGTTTATGTCCCGGAAGAAGGCACCGGAATTCATTACCTTCCTAATTATATGTCTTTCTTTAACTCTTTATAAGTTGCGATTATTATTGCAATAATTAACACTCTAGTACCAGTATAAAAGAACGAGGTAGGACAGGGCTGGACACCTGGGATTGTCGCCTTGAAGGCGAGCTCGGCTTGCCTATATAACGGTGCTTGAATCCAAGTTTTGGCTTGGAGGATAGCTCAGTCGTAACCGCACCGGGATGATTGTCCTCAGTCGCAACGATGGCGGTGTTCAATTTCCCGGAGGACAGGCAGTAATTCTTAACCTTCCTAGTATATGTTCTTTCATTTAACATATATATATATATATATATATCATAATAACTATTATATATATATAGTTATATATAGGCTCATATATATCACGCCTATAGTAATATGACCCTAGCTATATATAGTCAATAATATGAGATATATAATAATATATAATACGATACAAGTATATACTAATATATAATAATAATACAATTAGAATACATAATATTAGAAAAATAATAAGAATAAATAAAAAATATAAAAAAATAAAATAAGATAATAAAAAATAATAAATAACTACTCAGGTACTATATAAAATATTATCATAATATAAACTCAATACTCACCTACTAATTATACCTATACATTGATAACAATAAATCCACCTATAGCTATAACCTAATAAATATATAAATAATACTACCCTAGCCATCCAATATACCCAATAAACTAAACTACTATATATAAATCCATATGATATATAATATAATCCAATTAATAAAATAAACTATACAGATATCCGCTCCCATAATATCATAAACCTTATACCTATATAATAATAATATACTATATTATATATATACTAATATATATACTAATAAATATAACCTATAAAATAAACAAATATATCAACATCACCCTATCACTAATAAATAAATTATATACCATGTTCTTACCTGCCCAGAAAAAATTCTCCATATAAAAAATATAATAAGGCTGGACATAAGCAATGGCAGCCAGATTATGGTTATAAGGCCTAATATATTGAAAACAAATGTAGTTAACTTTGTATTTAGGAACCTTCACAAAATAAAATATGGAAAGCTTTTTTCAGGGAAACTCAAAAAGAGGTTCATTTAGCTCACAAATAAAAATTAGGAGAGCTTATCAGACCTCAAAAGAGTTTATAACATCCCTTGAGTTATAAATAAAAGTGACGTTTTCTTATTTGCTGAAAGCTTTTTGAGTAAATTGTTATTGGGAGTAACTTTAAATTCGAATGTTCTTTTTATACTGGATAAAGTTTCATCTGATTTGAATTGTATGAACAACATTTTGAAGGAACATGCGAAAAGAACTTCCACAGTTATCATCACTTCCCTTGAAGATTTTAATACTGATGATTTTAGCTTTGATATAATAAGGGGAAATTTCTTTAAAGTTTTTATTATATTTTATAGAGATATTATTCTGCAATTTTTTGAAAAAATTTCTCTCGATCAGCGTTGGGCACCAGAGTATCTAGGAATAATATCTCTGAATCCTAAAACACATTTAAAATCCTCTCTCTTTCAGTCGTCTGTTCAGAGATCAAGATACATTATTTTTTATGAAATGATGGAAAAATTTGGTTCATATTATGTCAATACTTATTCCCTTTATCCAACGGAGAAAACTATTAATGGAAAACCTGTCCTGAAAATCAGACTTGGCAAATGGGACAGTCGCAAGAACGTGAAATATTTATTTGTTGATAGACTGAAGAGCTTTCATTGGAACGTTATGAATATATCTACTGTGTGCTTTGGTGATATTGATTTTCCTTTCCTTTTTGCTTCTGTAAATGGCACGTGTATTGGAAGTAGTGTAGAATCTCTTGAAATAGTTGCAGATAGATTAAACTTTAAATTTAGCTTGGTGTATAACACAGAAGACGGAAAATGGGGTCATTATGACAATGGGACTTGGTATGGGATGTTATGGGAAATCAATAGTGGAAGGAAAAATTTTACCATTAACAGACACATTGTAATTGAAGAAATAGCAAGAGATTTTGATATTTCTTATATTTTCTATTTTGAACATCTTGCAATGGTTTCCATGAAGCCATTACCATTTCCAGCCTGGATGAAAATAGTTGGTCCTTTCCCACTGAGGCTGTGGATTGCTACTTTTGTTGTTGTTGTGATTGTGAATCTAACCGGAGTTATTTTAGGAAAGATTTCTCAGAAGCAGACAAGCTACGATGGAATTCGCTTTTCACTTGGGGTAAGGAACATAAAAGTGAAATTTTTAGAAATAGTTTCATCAGTTCAAAATGCAATTATTTAATTAATTTTGTATTTACATTTATTAATCATTTTTTTTTTACTTTATTTTTTATTTCAGGATTTCCGTCTCTTTCTTACTGTTTAGAATGAAGATAAAATCGTTTTTTTTTTTTTTTTTTTTTTTTTTTTTTTTTTGAGTATAAATTAATTTTTCGCAAACAGATTACTGGGATGTTATTTCGTCAAAATATCATTACAAATTCAGCTTTGTGGATGAAACTCTTTCTTGGAATTTGGGCATTAATGGCATTTATACTAACAACAGCATATTCTTCAATACTTGTGACTAATCTTACATACGCAAAGTATCCACGTCTAGTTAAAAATTTGAAAGCGATGTCAGAAAGCAATTCTAAGTAAGTATGGGTAACTATTTGATAAGCAGAATTGTGTAAGTGTAACTAAATCTCATAATTCGATATGCTAATACTATTTAAAAAATATAAACGTCAGTTTCCGATGTGCAGAATGTTAGGTTCCCTAAATTATAAATGTCATCACTGAAAATGCAAAGTGTAACTCAGGCAACAATATCTTTAATTTCATGTATCACTTTTTTTTATATGCACAAAAAAAAGATAAATTAAATAATGAAAGCATTTGTTTTGATTTCAGAATATTTCTCTAAGTCATAGAGGTTCTTAACCTGGGCGGTAGTGCTCCCTAGGGGGGGGGCTGGGCTTTAAAGGGGTTAGTAAGCTCTAAAATGAATAATAAAATAATAAAATGAAATTATCATCTTCAACAACAATTCTATTATACATGACAGTGCTGTTAATATTTATTTAAATAAAAAGAAAAATAAACATTGAAGATAATACATGTTGAAAAAGATTGTTTAAGATAATGCACATCTGTGCTATCGATAAAAACCTTCTGACCGTAGAAGAGATATATTTCTACTATGCTCCTGACATCAGGGCAAGAAGAACGTTCGACAACGAATTAGAACTGCATAAAACGCGGAAGCTGGAAACATATAAGAAAGTTGCCGTTTGCCAATTTACTTTTTTTATTATATTCAAGTATCTTTTATGCTAAAATATGGATCATTTATGGATAGATATTTCAGCAAATTAAAAAATTAACTCATTTTAGATAATGTAACCAAAAATCCATGAGTTGTAGCAATCTTAATATTTTGAAAAATATGAGTAAAACGTTACATGTTAGAAACATAACCATTTCGGCAATCCTTCCCGCCACCTCTATACAAGTAATAGAAAGTTATTACTGAAAAAAATAGAAAAATTTGGGAATGGAGCAGAACCCTGAGGAACACCACTATTAAATCATTAAAGGATGAACTGTGATCGTCTTCAACAACTGTTATAGAATGACTGGAAAGGAAATCAGGGAGATAGTTGTATATTGAAAGAAAGAAATTTAGAAATTAAAGTTTTAAGGTATGCTCTATCGAAAGCTTTTGATAAGTCCATCACTTCAACAATAGATTTAACGAAATGATTAAGAACAGAGGATGAAGATTCAAGCGAAGAAAATGAAGGCCACCAGTAGAGAGCTCTGATCGGAGATCATACATGCTATCAGAGATAAGATTAGAAGAATTGTGATGTTTCTAATTCTTTCTTGTAGGGATGAATTCGAAACCTTATTGAAAAAAATAAGAGGTAAAGGCAATAGGATGATGGTGAGAGTGATAAGAGGGGTCCTTTTTTAAAGCAGATTCAATGAGAGGACGATTTCAACGAGAATGAAAGGTTTAAGTTGATAGGCATAGTAGATATATGATATTTTTCAATGGCATGATGAAAGATCAGAAACTCATGTTCCAAGTACTATAGATGGGATACCGTTCGACCGTAAGCTTTCTTAATATCAAGCTCAAAGAGATGAGAAATCAAACCTTTAGAATAAATTAAAATTTTAATCATAATAGAATAAATTAATCATAATAATAATCATAATAATCATAAATAAGTTTGGAGGTAGGTAGAGAAAAAGTAATACCTTTACCTTTAGAATACCCTAAATTGGAATATAAAGAAAGCAACGGTATGAGAGAAGAGTTAAGCTTTAGCAGAAGGTAAGACAGCTGATGCGTCATCAAGAGAAACTAGAGTAAAGGAAGAAGCAAAATTTTAGTTGATATTTTACAAAATGGCTTAAGAGCATGAGGACAAGAAACCAGAAAGGTCATTGCATTTTTAAGGAGAAAAGAGTTCATAGGATTTGGTAGGACAGATTTAGCAACATTCTTGGATTTAAAATAAGAATCATAACATTCTGAAGTTTTAATATTACGATAATTCTTGAAGGAAGAGGTCCTGCTGCGAATAGAATGAGAAAAAAGGGAACTTAATCTAGGTTTATGCGTTTTAGTAAT
>JABUQX010000778.1:15000-45000 GCA_015478945.1 Trachelipus rathkii
ATTAAAGTAATTGTTGAAATAATTTAAACACTGTTTTAGTAGATTTTAGGCACTGACTCTAGACTCCTTCTCCAACTCCTTCCTTCTCTGACACGATGTCGTTTCCTCCTTTCTCCCAACTTCGCTTATGCATTCGTTCATTCTCTTTTTTCAGGCGGAACCCCCTTCCCCTCCGGAGGGAGGGCTCCGGCTTCGGCTCCGCCTCCGACTCCGACTCCTCCTTACGTCCTTTCTCCTCTATGCAAGTCGGGTCCAAATTTCACTTCCATTTCTAAGGCGGGTATTTCCTATTTTGTACTCGGCCAGCACCCCCTAAAGGGGAGCCCTATTGGAGGTAACTAACGTCTACGTCAATGTTACCCCATAATAAGGGTGTTACCAATTTGAGGGGGACACATCAACCAGAACTTCCTTAAATTGAGGGGAAGGGAAAAATGTGGTGTTATAAAAACTTGTTCTCACCTTCTAAAAAGGCTCAAATAACGGTCAAGCTGATCTCAAATTGATCTCACTGGCCATAGGAACCTTAATTATACGTCTTAAGCGTCAAAATTTAACGATTATAGGCAGGTATCAGGGTTGGCAATTGTGACTAAAGTATTGATTATAGTACGTGCTAAGATCGACTTCCATGACTTAGGATCCTAATTTGAAAACTATATATATATATATATATATACTATATATATATATTTATATATATATATATATATATATTTATATATATATATATATATATTATAGTATATATATATATATTATATATATTATATATATATATATAATTTTATTTGTTGCCATCGTAAGACCTCTCAATTGTCTTTGTGGTTCCAGTGGTTAGCCTATATCCGTAAGCTAAAGTGGATGGACAGTTCGAATCCCCACCTCCCGACTGGCCCGTGATCTAAAGCTATATGGATCGATCTTAAATGAATTTCAATGACGTGATCGAGACTCATCACTTTGAGTCATAGAAGTAATTTCAAAGTGCTTGATCCGTTGATGGTGGTCAATGTTTCGTGGAATATACATAAAAATCATATCAACTGGACAACTACATCAAGTGATAAATAATACGACTTTCAACCCATAGTAAATATTTACTATGTGTCTCTTTTATCTACTAGTTAAAGTAGCAAAAAGTAGCTAAAATTAAGTTGTCATTTATACGACTCCATTCGCCGTCTTCATTTTACTACTATATATATAAATCATTTTGACTACTACAAGTAATAGTTTTCATTCTACTATCCAAAAGTAGTAAAGTTAACTTTTTAGAGGTTGGAGCCCACAGGAACCCGAATAGTAGTAGAAAAAACTCAAAAAGTTTTTAATTACATAGACTTCCCTGGGAGTCTGTAATATATAATAATAATGATATATCTAGATATATTACTGTATATATATATATAATATCTTATATATATTTTATATAGATATATATAGTATATATATATATTATATTAGTATATATATATATATATATATATATATATATTATACTATATAATATAAAACTGAATATAGTATATATTATATATATTATATAATATATATATAAATATTTATATACAAATATAATTAATATATATATTTATATAACTATATAAATATATATATATATATTATATATATATTATATATATACCTATATATACTATATATATATATATATATATATTATAATATTATATATGTATATATTATATATATATATATATATATATATTCATACTCTTTACAAAGATATGTTAAAAAGGGTTCTAACAATTCTATTCATTGGTGTTTAATCTCAAATATCCGGAGACGTAAAACAAAGCTTACTATAAGATAAATTGCATGCGGCTCGGCAGAAGACAACTAAAGCAAATAGCGGTGTCTTTAAGTCTTTCAACGTAAACAAGCTCTTACGAAGGAACTATCAAGAAACATCACACATAAGCCTTTTTAGTGGAGGAACAACAAGGAAAGGTAACTTAAATAACTACTTCTCGACTACATAATTGGTGAAGCCAGAAGAAAAAGAACACCCTTTCAAGAAATGCCTTGAGAAGTCTAAAAACCTTGCAAGAAGAAATTTTTTACAGAAAAAGGAAGATCCAAGAAGAGGATGTAGACGTACCACTTCTCCTACATAGCTAGTCACCATGGAAAAGAAAGCAGACAAAAAATAACAACAGTTCCCAGCAAAAGGCTAGATCAAAGGAAAAAACTCAAGCAACATGCAGACCAGTGAAGACAAGAACAACAGTCACACAATTAATTCCAGCAATACCAGCCTCAGTTTAACGGGACTATTTTCGTCGTCTCTAATATCAATTTTAAGGTAACGAATACCCTCAAGCAACATGAAGAATGGTGGAAAATAGATACGGTCCCACCGTTAATGCCTAGGCTTACCAGCCTTAGTTTAACGTGGCTATTTCCGTCGATGATATGATAAATAACTACTCTCGCTACTCTCTTCAGCTCTTTGGTTAGAATAGAAGAAAAGATTCATTCATGTATGGTATTACGTACAATAAAATTGGCACCACATACCACTGCTACTATAATTGGATGGATAACCTGACGAAATGATTCATTACCAATATATATTTGGTAGTACGTTTAAATAAACTGGAGTACGTATACCACTGCTGCTACTGGATTTATAATGGTTATCGTAGAAAAATTTAGAAAAATAATTTTCAATATGGTGATATGTTTACTACAATGGCGGACCTCATATCACTAACAATGTATTTGTCTTCACTCAGGCTGCATTCTTCTTTGTGATTCATTCATCCCTCAAAATCGCACCAGAGAGATTAACATCAAGCTTCTTATACTCCTGACTTTTTTCCTCTTTCATTATTTTTTTTTTTTTTTTTTTTTTTTTATTTGTTGATTTTCGCCTTCACAGAAAACCACTTCATCTACTGAACAGCAAGTTCCTTTTAGTGTATAATCGCTCCCCTCTTTGGCGCGAAGTATTATATAGTGACCAATAATTTATTGTAACCTAAAAGTGTATAATAAGTGACCAATAATTTAGTGTAACCTAAAAGTGTATAACATAGTGACCAATAATTTAGTTTAGTTTAAAAATAGTTTCTGTAGAAAACAAGAAGTAAAAAAATGAACTTTGGGGATAACATTTTAGAATGTAATATTTCGCTTTGTTTTAAGCCATAAAATGATGTCCGTAATTTTATTACCTATAATTCTCATTGTACTATATTATATAATTTCTTTTATTATAATATAAAGCTTTTTTCAATCAAATTACTGGGTATATCATTGATTTTCTTTCATTATGTACCTTGCAAAAATGATTTCGCGCTAAAATCAATATAATTTTGTTTCGTGGAATCTCCACAGACATTCATTACAACAAGAAATTTCGTATATATGTTTTTAATCTTAAAAATTGTTCTACAGTTATGCATTATAACCAAAATTTTGTATATCGTATAATGTACTTTTTTTTAATAAAGAAGTTCTAAAATCAAAAAATAAAAAGTTATTTTAACTCCCCTCTTTATAAATAGGTTAAGAAAAAGTGTTCTAAAAATTTTATTTATAATTGGAACTCTAGTCTCAAATAGCCGGTGTAAAACATAGCTAATAGAAAAATAACGTGAAAGAGGCGACCCATATCGAAAACAATTAAAAGAGTAGCTGGTTTTTAGGCCTTTCAACGTAAAAAGGAAATCGTTACAAAAGACTATCAAGAAAACTGCATCAAATACCTGCGTAGTGGAGGAACAAAAAGAAAGATAACTAAAGCAACAACTCGACTATATATATATATATATATTATATATATATATATATATTATATATATATATATTTTATTATATATATGATATATATATATATATATATATAATATATAATATATATTATATATAATATATATATTGTATGCCTTCCGAAAGCAACATGCATGTAACAAAAAAACTAAAAACAGCTACAGAAAATAAATATATTTTATTAATTAGGAGACATTTTTCACCCATGAAATAAAAATAAAATAAAAAAAATACGCTTTTTAAAAATTTAAAATTGTTAATATGTGGAAAACTTGTATGATAATTACCGTTTTTTTGAGAATACGAAAGAAGCTCGAGTACTCCGAGGAGCGCACAAGTTGCAATGTTGATTTTTCTATTCTTTTTAACTAAAGCGATCCCCACGGGTAGAACACAAAGATGGACTGAGTCGGGGTTTCCCGCCTAACGGGGGACGACGGGGGGACTTCGTCCCCCTCTGTCCCTCCGTCGGCTCGAACCCCCTAAAAAGTGAAATGAAAAGAAAAATTAACATTTTCTATACGAGATTCTTCTTTAAAACTTCTGCTTCTCGTGTTACTACTGGCAGAAATGGAAGGTTAAGAGAGAGTTCGCTGCCAGCCCTAAGATTATATACTAATATTTAAGGTGTTATTAATAAATATTAGAATAAAATAATTTTTATTTTAAGTTTCATCGATGAATTGCTTGCTGAAAGCATAAATGTTATTTATTTTCTTGTAGCTGTTATAGTTTTTTAGTTACTGCCTTGATGCTTTCGGGAGGCTGGCCTATATATATTATATTAATATATAATATATATATATATATATATTATATATTATAAGTATATATATATATATATATATATATATATATATATTATATATATATATATTATATATATATATTTACTATATAATATATATATATACAATATAGGTAAAGTACTTAAACGCCCAAACCAACGGAACGGGAGCTGCGGAATCAAAAAAAACATTTCACAGGTAGCCTCTATGATACATAATGTTTTAGGGTCGAAATGATAAAAAAAAAATAAATAAATAAAAATAAATCATATCTTTTAAAAACTACAATAGCTACAGCGAAAAGGAATACATTTTTGGAATCCTGGTAAAATTTTAGTTAGGAAAATGTAATTAAAGAATACCCACAAGGGTATACCGCACCGATGGCAGGAGTCCGGGGTCTCTCGGCCTTCCGGGGACTACGGGGTAGGACTAATTATTCCCCCCTCCCAGGGAGGGGTCTCCGAACCCCCGCTCTTTGGTATTTGGGTGTCGCGGGGGTTCCTCAGGCCCCTCCCCTACGGATATGGAAAACGTCCCCTGTGTTCCCCGTCGGCTTGAGCCCCCTACATTGCCGTGTAATACTTTACAAATAATATATATAATTTCGCCCCTAGAGAGTTAAAAAAAAAAAAAAAAAAAAAAAAAAAAAAAAAAAAAAAAAAAAAAAAAAAATTCATTTCGACCTTAGAACATCTATTTATGTATCATAGATGCTACCTGTGAAACATTTTTTTGAGGGTTGATCCGACTGAGCTCTCACGATGTCCGATGGTCTCGGGGCGGTGTAGGAGGTACCTGTGATGTCACTCATTGAGTAAGGTATCTAGAGCAAGTCTGAGGCCGTGAGTCGCCTAGGTGCGATGTGTACTTATGAGGATAGTTAATGTATTTGTAGTTGTACAGTGTATAAGTTTGATAGGACATCAGATTGTAAGCTTGCGAGCTTAATTATATGTCAGGGATAAGAGTGATAGTATACTGAGTATCTATATATGTGTATAGTTATATATTAATAGTTATATATATATATAAATAGTGTATTATATTATATAGTATTATATATCTTACGCTGGTATATAGTATATACTACTATAACTATAATCTATGTTATTTAATAATAATAGATATAGGATTATTATATGACTTGTAGTGTGTATATGAGTGATTATATTACGTATTAGGTCATATAATATACGTTGAGATAGAGTAGTAGTGAAGTTATATGTATAGTAAGTGTAAGTTAGGTGGATATTATGTAATTGATGATACAGTTGGGACTATTCTGTATCTAAGTTATTGATCAGAGAGCGAGATTGAGATCATATACCTTGGAAGCGCCTGTAGTAGGAGGTCTATAGTGCGCATGCCTTAGTAAGTAGAGTTGATAAGTATAATACGCAGTAATCTTATACGTATAGAGATAGAGATGGTAAGTGGGTCCGTATGAATATTAGCTAATGATATAGGCGGTAAACTTGACTGAAGTATCGGTATGATAGCTCTATTATTTATATACTAGTAGACATAGTTCGGACGTCGCGTAACTATATTGGATAGGGTTTACTATTACGTCTGAGTACTGATATATATGATATATATGACTATATATATAGGAGTTATAGTTGCTGGGACTGGTAGATAGGTATCGTACTGAGATAAGAGAATGATATAGTATATAGTATAGGTAGTCTGTTATATGTTCGTTAGAGCTGGTATATCAGTGAATTACTGCGGTTATTATCATCATAGTCTTAGGTAGTACTACATGGTAATCTTTAATAGGGCTCTGCGGATTTCACTTTTCACTCGGTAGTATGGGGGTCTTCAATTCAAGCAATCAATATGTAAGAAAAATAATGCAGAAAAATTTTATTCCTATGAGAGCTTCAAATTGTTAAGGATTTTAATCTCTTGGAACTATAATTGAAACCAGTTAGGCAAGGAAAATGGCATGTATAATGCATCGGGCTTTGGAGAATGACAGCCATCCGGGATAAGCCAAGACGATGGAAAAGTGCAGAGTTTCGATCAAGTAGATTGTTTAACGTGAGGCTTGTCGGTACTCTCATTTGGACAGGATAAGCGTAGGGCGAGTCTGGTGTCCAGAAAGGGTTCTCATGAGTAGATTACAAATCTTTATGAAGTAGGAATAATTTGGTTGGCAGGTTACAACTGGGGTGGAAATTTCATTCAGTTAAAAAATATAATACTTTATTTTTCATTTGTTGCTCATTTTATGCAAAATCAACTGCCCAAAAATTCTTTTTTCTAAAGGGGGAAGGAGAAAGGCTGAAGTTTCAAGTTATAATAAAATGTATGGGGCAGCCATAGCTCGTAGCTACCGCTGTTTCGCATTTTTGAGCTTTTTCTCATTATGAGAGATTTGGAAATGTGCGGTACTAAGGTGAGAACTCTTTGAAGTTAAAATATATACATCGTTGGCCAACCGTCCTCTAACTAGCGTAAGCAGTGAGTTATCAGGCAGGTTTAGAGACAACTTCGTTGGAATACGAGCTTCTCTGGATGTTCTTATCATGGTCGTAGCTGAATAAGGCACGTTCTGGTTGTATTGAGATAAAGGTGACATTGAGGTTATTTCCATGGTTATTGGTTGTTTCATGCGTACATGCGTTTATTTGGTTTATTACGTTAGCTGCGCTTCGTGCTTGCCGACCGGGTCGGATGCGCGCATAGATAACTCACATACGCAGTTAATATTATTAATTTATTATTATTACTGTATTATTATTTATCTAATTAGGCTTATGTATCGATTATGTCTTATTTATAATTATTCAGTTACTTATTATTATTAATGGATTATTATTATTGTACATCGGTGTCGAGAAGGGAAAGGTTGGAGTTACGGGAGTGATCTCAATTTCGGGAGCCGACAATACCGGACTTGCCTAGACCCCGACTTGCCGACTGCGCGGCTCGCGTCACCTGCCGTGCTACCGTGTGTTACTACGCTTGTTCCGGTTTCAGGGTTTCGGTTGAGTGTTGATTCTGTCTGATTTATTATTTAATTATTTTATCTATTTTATTATTATAGTATTAATTATTAATTATTATTATATTCAGTTCAGTGTATGTATTTATTGGAGTTTTTGTTATTAGTTTCCGCGTGGTTTCTTCATTGACCGCATGAGCCGCGCGGTGCTCGAGGTGGTCGGGTAATGAGTAGTTCTTTACATGTGGTTGTAAGGGTTGTCGTATCTGGTTAAAAATTTGGGGGGATGGGCGGCCGCGGGTTGGGGTTAAGGTATGCGGGAGAGTTAACTCGTTACGACGAGGTTACCGTCCCCGTGGGTCCCCGATAGAGTGCGGGACCCGAGCCCGACCGCCCCAGCTTTATAGAATAAGGTCGTGAAAAGTTTTCGTAAATTGGGCTTGGAAGAATTTGAGTGAAGGAGTTCATAGGGTTGAGTAGTTGCTTCTATGAAAGACATTGGTATGGGAATCTGAGGAGTTGGCTCCGCCACCGGTGCCTGGAGCCACTGCCGGTGCCGAGTTATAAACATTCGTATAAGGACAGAGCGAGTATGTTATGGTAAGGATGTCTACGAGGGAGGAAGAATTGGATAATGAGGGCGCTTGGAGATCGATTTCGATGTCTAGAGGAGGATCGTAGCAGTTTCAGATATATGAGGGTTTGATATGGGGATACGTGCACAGTGTCAGAGACGCGGGTGTTGATGACTATGGTGCTACTCCAGGTACAGTTATGTGTGCTGAGAGCTTGGTGGTGGTTGCTGCGCGGCGCGAGGTCTAGGAGTGTAAAAAGAGCGGAAACGCAGACAGACATATGCGTGGTTGCCACATAGAGAGATACTATAATAGGCCTCGAGAGGATGGAGAGTGTAAGGGACAGATGGAGGTGAGAATGGCGACGTATGGAAAGTAAATAGGGTGATGTGCGCGTCGATGTGAGGAGCGAAGGAGATGTGAGTGGGAAGGTAGCGATGGCTCTGCCACGTCATGTAGGAAGTAGGCCAGTTCTCGGGGACCAATATCCTTGGCAGAGCAGTGCACACTGCTGAGTGCTAGCAGTGTGCGTTCGCTGTGAGTTCCGTGTGATGTGCGTGGATGCAGTTTATTAAATAATTCTGTGGTGAACACTCTTAGATACAATATTGAATGTCTTTATTATACTGTTATGGTGGGATGGTGGGTCTGTAGATATTCGAAACATAATAGGGTTGTCACGAGGGCCATTCTTAAGGAAAAAAAAGGATAAATGTAAAAAAATAAGATAAATAAATTAAATAAATAAATTTCTTATTCCTTTTTGTTTATAACTTCCAAATTTTACGTTTTTTTACATACCCTAAAGCAGTAAATCAGTAAATCAAACCACCAACCACCCACCTCCTGACCAGTTGTGATCTATAGATCTATTGATCTAACGTTGATCTATTGATCTATTGATCTATGATTAAGGTCAAATTTTTTTAACTAAATTGTCATGTTTTACATACCCTAAATCAGTAATCAGTAATCAAACTGCCCAACCTACCCTACTGTCCAATCATGATCTATTGTCTATTGATCTATTGATCTATTGATTAAGGTCAAATTTTTACTAAAATTGTCATGTTTTACATACCCTAAATCAGTAAATCGTAAATCAAAACGGCACCATCCCACCCACCCTCCTGACCAGTTTGTGATCTATTGATCCCTACTTGATCTATTGATCTATTGATCTATTGATTCAGGTAAATTTTACTAAATTGTAACGTTTTACAATACCCAGGACGACAGTCAAGTATACGCAGGTGAAATCAATTACGCACCATCGGTCCCCGATATCCGCTGTGAGAGAGTGACAAGCCGGCGCTCTCGACAGTGTACGCATCTTGTTGTTCTATTTGAGAAGACTCTCACGAATATTGCGTCTCGGAGAGTGGGTGTAGTTATTTCTTTGAGCAGGATCAACTTGTAATTGGATACCTTACAAAAGGTTGGGGTAATGATTATTAGTTGCGAAAATCAATCCAAGTCACGATTTTCGGAGCTATATTTTGGACTAAACATAACATCAAATTTCAAGTTTCTTAGTAGAATACAAGATCTGATACCCATTTCGAAATATGTGTCTATAGATAGGATCAACTCAGCGAGTTTCTAGTTCCATGTCAGTATAATAAAGCTGTGCTTAGCATGCATTCCTGAACTATGACTCATAGTACCATCCCACTAGCAGCTAACACAGTTACCAGGGAATATATGGGGTATAGGTGGTTATCGTTAACAAAGTTCCATACGTAACACCAGTAAAAGTAATTAACAATTCATACAAAAGTAACCTATATTCACACGCTTGTCAAGCATTGTCTCTAACATAACATGTTAATTCTTTTTTAAGTGCAATATTTGAACTAAAAATTTATTTGTAATCTTAAGAAATTTCTATGAATAAACATTTTTACTTTATATTAAGAAGTCACTACACTAAGTTTTAACGATTAAAGGAGTTACAGATGCAAGATGAGCATTACCGATAGAACTAAGAATATAATAATACTAACGCCAAAAACCTGCCACAATCTTAAAGCAGAATAAACTGCTAAAACATTAAACAAGAGGTCCAAACTTATAAACAGTAAAAGTAACTATAAGGCATACAAACACATAATCCTTTCAAACACTTTATCAACAGATATGGATCGGATTGTACCTTGACGTACACATGACAATGTTAAATTTAAGCATTAACATGTAATATTTACCAAAAATTTATCATACCTGACCTAACGCGATCTATACCTAGATGTGTGTATCAGGACAAAGCAAAGTAAGAGTTTTACCTCAGTAAAGCTAAACTAGTGAACATCAAACATACTTAACACAACAACCAGACGAATAAGCAGTGTCATTAACAAACTTATTCAATAAAGCGACATGACGATGAGGAACAGTATAACCTCGCACAAATAGTGTTGACATAAAAACATAAAGCGAGATATTTAGAATCCACCATAATTATGAACCAAGTTTTGTATATAAACATAACATAAAAATAGATTCTTGAATAAATATCATAGGTAACATAGGTGTAATAGTTATGAAGCATTTGCGTCGGACGTGAATTTAAAGCTGTAAATAGTAAATCAGTTAAATCAAGACCAGCCCGACCTCCCTCCAGCCCTCCTACCCATGCCCGTCCATGACCTTTCTGATGGCTTTTCGATGCTAATGACGGCGCAGGTCACATATCGAGTACCATTTCGGATAAACATAGTCACAGAAATAAGTTCTTTATATACTTAACCATCGAATATCTGCTAAGGTACATTGTTTTCACAGGTTAATAGCTAGACATAGCATTGAACACCCCAGGAGGCTAAGAATACTAATGCCACAATCGACACCAAAGCCTAACACAGGATTAGCCGGGAGGCGAGGCGGGCCTTAACGGGCGACGAATAACTCACTTACGACGGATTAACAAATCGGTTCCATAACTTGAAGCAGCCACTAAAGTACCTGATAGCGCCAGCGTACAAAACGTAACCTATTCACAATTACACCTTTTCCAACATATCTCTAAACATATTATTGTTAATTTTAACATTAACACGATTGATTTACGTCGCATTTCGAAGTATCATTTCGGATGAACATAGCACAAAATGAGTTCTTTATATACTACTCAGCGAATATATGCTAACATAACAAGTTTTTCACATTAATAAAGCTAACATAGAATCATATGAACTAAAGAAATAAATGTACAACGACAAACCTTACACACTTTAAGCATAAATAAACAGTTAACATTAACAAAGTTCCAACAGTAAAGTAAAGTAACTAGCTTTGCTACAAAAGTAACCTATTCATACTGTTTTCCAAGCATATCTGTAACATATTAACGTTAATTTTCATTGACACAGTAAAGTATCATTTAACAAAAATTTATCATAACCATGTCTATTATCATACAGACCACGAATAACTGTAAACATAAAAAGGTTTATCAAACATAACATAAAATAGGTTCTTTTTGAATAAAATATCACCAGCAAATGTGTATAGTTTACAGATTTTAAAGCAGTAAATCCGTAAATCATCCAGTAAAATCAAGGCCATCCAACCCTCCCACCGCCTCCCACCAGGACCCTTTTAATCTAATTGATTCTATTCGATATCATGGTCATAATTTCGAGTATCATTTTTGATAAACATAACACACGTGTAAACTAAAGTTTTTTGTATACTAACAGTCGAATATATGCGAATTAATGCTAACTGTAACAAAGTTTTTTCATTAATAAAGCTAACATATCATAAACCTGAACTAAGAATATAATGTACACCGACAACAAACCCTACACACCATACGTACGAATAAACTACTAACATTAGCAAAGTTCCATACTTAACAACACTAAGAGTACCTAGCACAGCGTACAAAACGTACCCTATTCACATTTCTCTTTTTCCACAAGCATATCTCTACATATTAACGTTATTTTTACATTGACACAGAAATATTTAACAAAAAAAATTATCATAACCTGTTCTAATTATCATACACCCAGCACCAGAACGATAACTGTAAACCTAAGCTGCGAACAAAGTTTTTATCCAAATGCGGAGTAAACTCATAAAAATAAGTTCTTTGAATAAAATACTCATAGTAAATTGTAAAAGGTTTGCTGAATTTCTAAAGCAGAAATCCGTAAATCGTTTAAACAACCGTCAACCCCTCCCCATCCACCTCCATGACCTTTTGATCCTATTGATCTATTGATTCAGTTCATATTTCGAGTATCATTTTCGACTAAACATAACACAAAAATAAGTTTTTATTATACTAACCATCGAATATATGCTAAGCGTAACAAAGTTTTTACTTAAATAAAAAACTAACATAACCTGAACTAAGAATATAATGTACACGACAAACCTAACAATACCATACGTACGAAAATAAACTACTAACATTTACAAACTTCCGCACTTAACAAACAGTATAAGTAACTACACTTCGTACAAAACGTACCTATTCCCATTTTTTTCAAGCATATCTCCAACATATCAATGTTAGTTTTTACATTAACAATGTAATATTTAACAAAAATTTAGCATATCCCTGTTTAACTCAAGCATCACGGACAACCGAATATAATGCTAACATACCGAAATTTTTACATCAACTTCGTAATATTTAAAACAAATTTATCATAACCTCGTCTAAAAATCATAATCCCAAACGAATAAATAATTGCAAACAAAGTTTTAACCAAACATAACATAAAAAAGTGTCACTCGTTTCGAGTATAACACCATTTGAACTATGAATAAACTTAGACTTAGCCAAATTCTCGAGCAAACCTAAAATTACCCAACAAAATCTTAACCTAGGCTCACGTTTCTACACATCATGTCAGTTTAACACCAGTAATATCTTACAAAAACTCATCTTTCTCTAACAAATAGTGTTATTTCATACAATCAGTAGTATATTTAACATAAGTACCTAACTTACGAAATAAATCAGCTTTTCATTAACAGAGTATCTAAAACAAACACATCACACTCCGATTAGAAAAACCAAGGGGATGCGCCCCTTGAAAGAGTGTGAATCTGAGAGGGGGGATAACCCGAAGGGGTGTAAGCGGGCATTACCTCTCCGAAGGAGGGGTACGAGGCGCTCAGCCCTTCGGGCTGAGCCCAAAACCCGCTTACACCCTTCGGGGTGATCCCCCAGGATTCACACTCTTTCAAGGGGCGCATCCCCTTGGGTTTCTATCGGGAGGTGATGTGTTGTTTTAGATACTCTTGGTTAATTAAAAACTGTTTATTCGTAGTTAGGTACGTTATGTTAAATATTACTATGATTGTATTGAAAATAACACTGATTGTTAGAGAAATGACTGAGTTGTAGATATTACTGTGGTTACTTGACGATATGTGTTAGGAAACGTGGCCTAGGGTTAAGATTTTGTTGAGTAATGTTAGTTTGCTCGAGAATTTTTGCTAAAAGGTCTACGTTTATTCATAGTTCAATGATGTTATACTCAAACGAGTGACACTTTTTTATGTTATGTTTGGTGTTTAAACTTTGTTGTCTTTGCAATTAATTTCGTTGGGGATTATGTTTTAGATGCGAGGTTATGAATGAAATTTTTGTTAAATACGTAGAAATTATGTAAAAATTTGGTAATTGTTAGCATTATATTCGTTTGTCCGTATGCTGAGATAAACAGGATCATGCTAAATTTTTGTTAAATATTACGATGTTAATGTAAACTAACATTGATACTGTTAGAGATATGCTTGAAAAAATGGGAAATAGGTTACGTTTTTGTCGAAGTATTAGTTAGTTTTACTGTTGTTAAGTGCGGAAGTTTGTTAAATGTTAGTAGTTTATTCGTACGTAATGGTATGTTAGGTTTTGTCGTTGTACATTATATTCTTAGTTCAGCGTTATGTTATGTTAGCTTTATTAAATGTAAAAACTTGTACGTTAGGCATATATTCGATGGTTAGTAATATAAAGAAACTTAATTTGTGTTATGTTTTAGTCGAAATGATCACTCGACAATATGAATGAATCAATAGATCAATAGATAAAGGATTCATGGAGGGTGGGATGGGGAGGGGTTGACGGTTTGTTTAACTGATTTACTGATTTACTGCTTTAAAATCAGTAAACTTTTACAATTTACTATGATATTTTTATTCGAGAAACTTATTTTTATGTTATGTTTGGATAAACTTTGTTATGTTTCAGTTATTCGTTGGTCTGTATGATATTAGACAGAGGTTTATGATAAATTTTTTGTTAAATATTACTGTGTCAATGTAAAAATAACGTTAATATGTTAGAGATATGCTTGGAAAAAGTGTGAATGGGTTACGTTTTGTACCCTGTGCTAGGTACTTTGTGTTGTTTAAAGGTATGGAACTTGCCTAAT
The DNA here is from genome assembly GCA_015478945.1 of Trachelipus rathkii. Taxonomy (NCBI): domain Eukaryota; kingdom Metazoa; phylum Arthropoda; class Malacostraca; order Isopoda; family Trachelipodidae; genus Trachelipus; species Trachelipus rathkii. Next base: position 29,519 of record JABUQX010000778.1, read on the forward strand.
GTTAGTAAGTTTATTCGTACGTATGGTGTGTTCGTTGTCGTTGTACATTATTATTCTTATTCAGGTTATGTTATGGTTAGCTTTATTATTGTATGTAAAACTTTGTTACGTTACATTATATTCGACAGTTAGTATACAAAAAATTAGTTTGTGTTTAGTTAATGATAATCGAAATATGACATGAATCAATAGATCAATAGATTAAAAGGTCCTGGTGGGAGGGGTGGGGGAGGGGTTGATGGCTTGATTTTACTGATTTACTGATTTACTGCTTTAAAATCTGTAACTATTTACACATTTGCTGTGATATTTTATTAAAAGGAACTTTATTTTTTATGGTTAGTTTGGATAAAACTTTGTTATGTTACAGTTATTCGTGGTCTGTATGAATAATTAGACATGGTTATGATAAATTTTTGTTAAATATCACTGTGGCAATGTAAAATTAACGTTAAATATGTTACAGATATGCTTGGAAAAAGTATGAATAGGTTCCGTTTTGTATGCAATGCTAGTTACTTACTGTGTTAATGTGGAACTTTTGTTAATGTTAACTGTTTAATTAGTGCGTAGTTGTGTTAAGTTTGTCGTTGTACATTATTTTCTTAGTTCTAGTAATGCTATGTTGGCTTTATTAATGGGAAAACATTGTTATGTTAGCATATATCCGTTATATATAGAACTCATTTTTGTGCTATGTTCATCCGAAATGAACTCGAAATGCTACGTAAATCAATGGTGTTAATGTAAATTAACAATAATATGTTAGAGATAGTTTGAAAAGGTGTGAATAGGTTGCGTTTTGTACGCTGGGCTAGGTACTTTACTGTGTTAAGTATGGAACTTTGTTAATGTTAGTAGTTTAATTCGTGCGTAAGGTGTGTTAGGTTTTGTCATTGTGCCATTATATTCTAGTCCTGTAATGCTAATGTTAGCTTTAAATTAATGTGAAACAATGTTCGTTAGCATATATTCGATGGTTAGTATATAAAGAACTTAATTTTTGTACAATGTTTATCCGAAATGGTACTCGATATGTGACCTGGCTCATTAGATCAAAAGATCAAAAGGTCATGGTCGGTTGGTAGGGAGGGGCGGGGAGGGGTCGGGTTGTTTGATTTTGAATTACTGATTTACAGCTTTAAATTCGGTAAACTATTACACTTTAACTATGATTTTTATTCAAAGAACTTATTTTTATGTTACGTTGGATAAAACTTTGTTATTTTTATGTTATGTTGGATAAACTTTAGTTGGCAACTTATTTGGTTTACTCCCTCGTTATGTTCGCTTTATTGTAATAGAGTTGTTAATGACAGCTGTTTATTCGTCTGGTTGTTGTGTCTTTTAAGTATGTTATGTTCATAGTTTAGCTTTACTGATGTAAAACTTTACTTTGTTTGTCTTTTAACACAATTAGGTAAATTATGATGGTTAGTCAGTTATGATAAATTTGGGTAAATATTACTATGTTAATGTAAATTTAATATTGTCATGTTGGTGATATGTTTGAATAAAGTGTGAATGGATTATGTTTTTTGTATGCCTTGATTAGTTACTTTTTCTGTTTATAAGTTGGAGCATTTGTTAATGTTAGGGCAGTTTATTCTTGCTAAGATGTGTCAGGATTTTGGGTTGTGTAGTTATAGTTCTCTCACGTTGGTTTGGTATATGCTGATGTTGGATTTTATTAATGTTAAAACTTTGTGACGAATTCATACTTTCGCTGCTCTGTATGATAATTACACAAGGTAGTGAAAAATTTTAGTTAAATATTACATGTTACATGTAATTTAACATGTTATGTTAGAGACATGCTTGACAAGGTGTGAATAGGTTACGTTTGTTTGATGTGTTAGGTACTTTACTTTTAATCAGGTGTTTGGTATGGAACTTTGTTAACGATAACCATTATTCCTGTTTTAGATGTGTTAGGTTTGTAGTTGGTGGTTATAGTCATAGTTCAGATGATGCTAAGCAAGCTTTATTAATGTGGAAACTTTGTTACGTCAACATATATTGATTGATCTTGTATAACGAACTTGAATTTATGTTATTGTTTATCCGAAATGATACTCGGAAATGTGACTTGAATCAATGATCAATAGATCAAAGATCAATAGATCACTGGGGTGGCTGGATGGTTGGTTTGATTTACTGCATTTACTGATTTAGGGTATGTAAAACGTTACAATTTTAGTAAAAAATTTGACCTAAATCAATAGACAATAGATCAATAGATCACAACTGGTCAGGAGGGTGGTTGGATGGTGGTTTGAATTTACTGATTTACTGGATTTGGGTATGTAAAACATACAATTTTAGTAAAAATTTGACCTTAATCGATAGATCAATAGATCAAAGATCAATAGATAAATAGATCATGATTGGACAGGAGGGTAGGTTGGCGGCTTGATTTACTGATTAACTGATTTTAGGGTATGTAAAACATGACAATTTTAGTAAAAAATTTGACCTAATCAATAGATCAATAGATCAATAGATCAATAGATCAATAGATCAATAGATCTTATAGAGATCACAACTGGTCAGGAGGGGGGTGGTTGGTGGTTTGATTTACTGATTTACTGCTTTAGGGTATGTAAAAACGTAATTTGTAAGTTTATAAACAAAAAGAATAAGAATTTTATTTATTTATTTAATTTATTTATTTATTTTTTATTTATTTTTTTCTTGATGGTTCTGAACCATTATTTTCGAAAATCTACAGACCCAATAACATATAATAAAGACACCAATATTGAATCATTACACAAATATTTAATAAATCGGCATCGCCGGAGGCCAGCAACGGTGCAGCTGTCAACTCCTACCCCTCTGAGTCAGACTCCTTCTACATTCTTTCCCTCCTTATTCATCTTTCTTCCTTCTTCATCCTTCTTCGACCTCTGTTTTGTACTCTGTGCTCTTTTTTTTCAGTCGGGACGCCCCCTAATGGGGGGGTTCCTAGACACCCTACGGACTTATACCACATATTCGACATACGACCTCGATAACTATCTAAACACACCAACATTGTTGTTATAACGAATGTTTATTAACTCGCACCGCAGTGGCTCCCAGCACCGGTGCCGGAGCCAACTCCTCAGATTCCATACCAAGTCTTTCTAAAAATTCAACTCTGAATCTCTCACCAAATTTCAGCCAATTACGAACACTTCGATTTTTAAAGGGGGGTGGGGTCCCCTTCGGGACCCACGGGACGTACCTCGGTCTACGACTAGGTTATCCTCCATCTACACCCCTCAAATTTTAACCATATACGATAACCCTAACCCATGTAGATATATATCGAACTCGGAGGATGCGAAGAAGAAACCGCGGCGGAAATAATAACAATAATAATATAATAATAATAAATAATAATAATAATAATAATAATAATAATAATAATAATAATAATAATAATAATAATAATAATAATAATAATAATAATAATAATCAGACAGATCAACACTAACCGATGTCTGAACCAAACCGAACCCTGAACCGGAGCCAGAGCCGGAGTCGGAGTCGGAGCCGGAGTCGGAGTCAGAGTCGGAGCCGGAGTCGGCTCGAAATTGAGATCACTCCGTGATCTCAATTTCTTCGAAGTAATAATAATAATAATAATAATAATAATAATAATAATAATAATAATAATAATAATAATAATAATAATAATAATAATAATAATAATAATATAATGTGTATGTGTATGCTCATGCGAGCGCGCAAGCGCGCGTAATAAAAAATAATTACGAAATAACATGAAAAATCAATTACCTTATCTCAAAAACACGTGTCCTTATCAGCTACGCTGATAAGGACACTCAGAGCTCGTATTCCAAAAGTTGTCTTTGAACCTGTACACTTACTACTTACGTATTAACTCCAATAAACAATTTTTAAGTTATGTCGTTCCTAAGATATGCCATGATTTTATTTTTAATTCCTTCTCTTTAGAAATCTTTAAAAATAATTAGCTGTTTTAATAAATCCTTAAGATTTTAAGCTATATCTTTCAGAGGAACATTGTGCCAAAATATATAATAATTATATTACTATTTAATTTGTAAATTATTTAACAATAATTTTAATAATAATTACTAATTAAACTAAAATCTAATTTGTAAATTCTTAAGATTTCAAGCTATTTCTTACAGGGAAACATTGAGGCAAAGTATTTATTATTTTGATTTTAAACTACTTATATTATTGATACAAATGTAAGATCGATAAGCATTGTGGTTGCTATTAACATAAATTAGGTTTCACTAGAGTAAAAGAACTTTAAAAATCAGTTTGAAATTACCAATAATGAGACTTAATAGAAGGTAATGCCACTGTATTGTGCTGAAGCACTTTAGTCATATCATTGTCATCGTCCAGCTAAAAAAAATGAAAAAGTACTGGGAAAAATAAGGAAAAAAGTTTATCAAAATTGGTAAAAGGAGATTTTAGATATGTTAGAAAACGTGAAAATCTCGTATAAATATTTTGGAGGATAGACTTCAATAAAGCAAATAGAGTGAAACTTTTGTCTATGGATAAGGAAGCTCCAAAAGAGTAATCTAATCTTTATATATAAGTGAAGTGGAAAAACTGGTATACTTTTCTATTTACTGATGGGTTAAAGAAGAGGAATTGAAAATGGTAATCTTCTTTCTGAATCTGATTCATGAATCTCTTTATTAGAATGGTACGAATTGAAAGTAATTAAATAAGAAAAAAATTAGAATTTTAAGATAAGACCATTAAATACTTAAAGAAATTCAAAATTTTCTTAAATTTTGAACAAGAATGTCAACTGAGATTAATATCTATATTTTTAATTAATTACTTATTATCAGAATCAAAATCTAAATTAATCCCATATATATTATATATATATAATTATATATATAATATATATAATATATATATTATTATATTATATTATTAATTATATATAATATATATATATATATATATATATATATATATATATATTGTAGCTATCTGGATTTCAAGTAAGCTTTATATTTGCAAAACATTCAACACTGACACATCCTGCAAATGTCTTTCTGAGCAAATTGGTTGAGTCTGGAATTTATCAATTCCTCTACAACAAATACGTGCAGATAGACAAAAAATATTTTGAAGCTTCGATCTATTCTAGAGGTTCTTATTTTTTTCTTTTTTACTTCTAAATGTCAATAATGATATAACGAAATATTTCAATTGATACACTCAACTATATAACTACTTGAAACTGATAGTTTAGGGTTCTTTTACCACCTAATGTAGAAGCATTCAAAACTACTTACAGAATGTTAAAAGTATTTATTAACATTTTGGTTAAACTACTTGCATCATAATAGAAGAACTTTATACTCATTGTACAAACTACTTCTACCAACTAAAGTAGAAGTAGTTTAAACTACTTGAATATTGTGAAGTGTTTAGGAATATTACTAATTGTCGATGGTTTCAGATGTCTTTTTATCTAAATGGGTATGCTATTTAGATAATATTTTATTAAATATTAAAAACAAAATCTTTAATTATATAATATATATATATATATATATAATATATAATATATAACTATAATATATATATATTGTATATATATATATATATATATATATTATATTATTATATATATATATATATATATATATATATATATATATATATATTCTTGTGTAAGTGATACTTCAAACCTATACGAAGTATCAGTTTGAACAAGAAATTTAACTTTCTAACGAGAAAATATTACATTTGTTAGTTAAACTTCATGTCTTTAGAATCAACCTACATTAAAAGTGAAGTTGTAATGAAAATCTTGATATAATATAAAATAAAAAATTTTGATATTACCATTATGAAATCCAAGCATTATGAAAATAAAAAAAATAATAATTTTGTTTATATATATGAGTTGCTATTTTAAATTATTTAAGATCTAAATAATTGCGTTATTTGCGTTTGATGAATATTTGAGGCGTTTAACACCCCTTCCTTGAATGAGGCTCTGCCCGTGAGCGGCTGTGACAAATATATATATATCATAGCTGGGCATGCCGCAACGATTTTCGGCTATTCGGCTAATCGGCTACGCCGCACTATCAATTCTATAGCCGTAGTCGTAGCCGAAATTTTTTTTTAAATAGTCGGACAAGCCAACGACGCACTGCATTTTTCCGCGGCTATCGTTTCGGCTATGGAATTTTTTTAAATTAATTAAGTGAACCCTAACTCCGTTCTCCCTGATGACAAGTCACTTTCGAAAACGGGTTTTATATTGGTATGAAAAAGGCGTGGCATTGTAGTGATAAGTGTGTAATAATATTTTCAGTCTTAGTTCTATACTAATACGAATAAGATGTGTCAAAAGCTAAAAGAAGAAAAGTGCAACCTGTTTTAAACACGCAGTTTTATTCAAAATTCCTTTGTGATGTTCTTGTCATGTTATTATTTTATTAATTAGGTATTATTATTATTATGTTACCTAAAGTAATTAAGTAATAATTATTGATAATTACTAATTTACTGATTAGTAGTTACTAGTTACTAAGTAAGTCTAATTACTAGTAAAAATATATATATACAAATTAATAATATATATTAAATATATATATATATATATATATATATATAAAAATATAAATATTATATATATATTATTAAATAATATATATAAATAATAATATAATAATATATAAAATATATATAAAAAATATATATATATATATATATATAATATATATATATATATATATATATATATAATATATTATATATATATATTATATATATATATTATTAATATATATATATATAATATATATATATTATATATATATATTATATATATATATATAATATATATTATATATATATATTATATAATTAATTAGATTTATTAATTTATCAGATACTGAAGAAATTTAATTAAATAATTTGTATAAAGTATAAACATAAAATTATTAAATAATTAAATACATGGATAAGTTTGTGACTAGGACCAGAGGTGTTTCTGGAGACAGTTCAGCCGCTGCCAGTAGTAGCTTAAGGAGCAGCTCTCCCATTTTAAATGAGAGCTGTGACATGGACAGCCAAAGATCTCTTACTGATCCTGTCACTGTAACCCTTGATTGTGAGGAGACGAGGGATCCTGGAAACCAAGGCCAAGAGGGCAACGAGGATGCCGTCAAAGAGTTGAAAAGCTATTTGCTCACTCTTGAGAGGTAAGAAACTCGCCTCCATGCTATAGTAAAGACTAAAGACTAAAGACTAAAGAGCATAGTAAAGAGTAAAGACTATAAAGTAACCAAATTAAATCTTTAAATAAAATCTAGTAAATTAACTTTTTTTGAATTTTTTCATGATTGAACATTTAAATATGAAATTACAATAGTCAAATTCAAAAAAATTAAAAACTTCTATTTATTTCAGTTTCTTCATCTTTGAAAAATTTTTGAGGACTGATGAGAAAGTTGATGGGGTGTCTCTTAGGAAGATTCACACTGGTGTTGCCAAGTGTAAACATCCTGCCTGCAAAGGGAAGAAGGGGCTTTCCTACAGCACCCAGACAAGGTCCCACCTCAAGCAGCATTACAAGCATGTAAGTTTAAATAATTATTAATTAAATAATTTAGATAAGATCACAACAACTAACTGGTGTTGCTAGTTAATTAGTTATCAAGATTTAAACACTCTTGTATAAAGTCTTGATACTTTATACAAATGTTATCAAAGAAAATTAAAAAATTTGTAATTAAAGTTTGTATTATTTTTATATACCAGATGCACAATGACCTTCTCCCTCACCTCTCTGCAGCCATTGAAGGGCTTAGCAAGCGCGGTCGCTCCAGTTCAAGGGAGAGTGAGTCTCGCAAGCGTCAGATGTCTCTGGATGAGAGCTTCAGGTCAAAGTTCAGCCAGCAGAGAGCAAGACAAGGTTACACCAGGTGAAAAAATTCAGAAACATAATATTAGTTATTTTAATTGAACTCAATTTTTTTTAAATAGGTATATGAGCGACTTAGCGTCTTCACGTTTTAAAAATATTTTTATTAAAAATTTAAAATATATTGATTTATTAACTTAATTACTTTTTCATCATTAGGTGGTTCATTCATTCAATGATGCCACTGGATTTAGCTGATGATCCTTACACGAAGGAGATGTTTTACCTCATTAATCCCGAGTTTCATCCCACCTCAAGGAGGACTTTGAGCAGGGATATTGAAAAGCTGATGCAAAAGGGGAAGACTCGACTGATAAACAACCTCTTCCACCAGAAGTGGGTGGCCACTACAGCCGACAGTTGGACCGCCCACAATAGGTCCTTCTTGGGAATGACAGTCCACTGGATTGACAGGGTCAACCTCAAAAGGTGCCATGCAACTTTGGCGGTCAGGGAGGTGAAGGTAAGAAAATTAAAAAGTTAAATTTTGTCATTTTATACCTTAGTCTCATAACCATAAGAACATATGAGGTGTAAATATTATTTAATTTACAGACTAAAACAATAAAATTATTGTCTTTAGGAAAGGCAAACTCACCAGTTACTGGGGAAACTAATCACAGAGATTCATCATGAGTTTAGCATCCACGGTAAGGTGAAGGCCACCACTACGGACAATGGCACCAACTACGTGGCAGCCTTCAACGCCTTTGGTGAGTCCAACCAGGACCAGGAGAACCTTCCTATGGACCCTGATTATCCTGACTTGGAGATTGTGGATCTCCAGGAGCTCCTGAGGGCTGAGGGTGACAACCCAAGTCTGCCGCCTCAACACCGCTGCAGGTACTTAGAATTCGCGAAAACTAGTGCTAAATGCTACTAATATATATTAATAATATTATTAAGTAATAAGTATTAACAAATAAAGATTTGTCATTTAAGATTTAACTAATAATCTTTGAATTTCTTGAATTAAATATCTTATTGTTTCAGTGCTCACACACTCAATCTGTTGGCGACAACAGATGTGAGTGATATACAGGGCTGGAGCAAGGGGGGCTCACAGTGGAGGAGGACCATAGCTAAGATCCAGGCCCTGTGGAACCTTCAGAACAGGGCCCCAGTGGTGGCCAACCAGATCAAGATTGTCGCCAAAAGAAAACTGAAGACTCCTGTGGTGACAAGGTAGTAGTAGTTACTATTAAAAAAAGAAATTTAGCGTAAGAAATTGTTGCCGATTAATTATAGACAAGTTCATTTTATAAGTTTTTGATATTTTATATAAAGTTATATTTATTTCTGCAGATGGAACTCCCTATATGATAGTGTGATGGTCCTTCTGGAGGTTTTAAGGGTCGAAAACCAAATGGATGCCATAAACACCATCCTCATCAAGCAGCCCAAGGGAGGTTCCCCTCTCACAGAGGTAGACGTCGAGGTAAATATAAAGTATTTTTAAAGTAGCAATTGCTCTTTTAATATTTTTATTTATAATTTAATAAATTTATTAAATTATAAATCTCCTCACAAACCCAAACCCCCTCCATTAATCCCTGTTCTGTACCTGTACCATCGCTCTTGCTTGCCCAACACTCATATCGCTACTTCGTAAACAATCTCTAACTGAATATATCCACCTTTTTTTCCGGTCGTCCGACAGGCAAAACACTCTCACATGTGCTCTTATACACTTTCTTAACCAATATGGTGTTCTCCACCTTCTCCACATGTCCAAACCATCTTACAAAATCCTCATCAAATTTGGCAGTCTTTTCCCTTACCCGCAAGACACGCTTCCATGATAAACTCGTTCCTCATCTTATCCAATCTCCTAACTGCCAAGAACGCCCTCAGATTGTCCATCTGTACAACCCTCACTCTTGATCTATTCGCCCTATTCCATACAGATACCTCGCTCTCGTGCTCCCGTATTTTTATTAATAATCAATTATGCTTACGTAACTAAGCAATATATTAATTTTCACTCTTTCAGGTCATGAACGAGTACACATTGGTCATGCAGCCTGTGGCGCAGTGTCTTGATATGCTTCAGGGGGAGAAAAGGGCATACATGGGCACCCTCCTACCCCAACTTTGGTTGATGAAGACCAGCCTTGAGGAGAAGAGTGAAAATATTCATCTTGTGTATGCAAGGCCACTAGTACAGGCCCTCCTCAGTGGCTATGAAAAGAGGTTTGGCCACCTCTTTCAGAATAGGGATCTCCTTATGGCCACTGCCCTTCACCCCTCCTTCACCCTTAAGGCCCTAGAAAGCATTGCACCTGACATGGTGGAGGAGATCGGGGACAGGATTACCCGGAAGATAGGGGACTCCATCAAACCCACTGAGAAACAGCAGCAGCGTCAGCTTGGCCAGCCAACAGAAAAAGAACCCCACAATTCAGACGCACTCCTATTCAGTAAATTGTTTTCTAGAGTATTGGTACGCAGAGCAAGCCAGCAACAGGATGTGGAAATCGTCATACGAAAGTCCATGGAGGAGTGGGTGCCCTCTCAAGAAGATCCGAGCTGTTCCTGTTTCCCCAACCAGCATAGGGAGATATGGATAGATCTATTTATAAAATATAATACCCCCATTCCTAGTTCAGCAGCTGTGGAGAGGTGCTTCAGCGCGGGTGGGGACATCCTCAGGGCCAAGAGATCGTCCTTGAAGGAGGAAAGGTTTGAGGACCTTCTTTTCCTCAAAGGAAATATGGACCTCCTGCAGGAAGTGATTAGCCAGGAGGACATGGAGGAGGAAGAGGACCTATAGCTATGAAAGTATTTAACTATTTATGTAGTTAACATTTAATAAAAAAATTAAATAAATCTGTTTTACTATCTTATAAAAGGTTTAAAATGTAAAGGCATGCTTTCGTTATCGCGCAAAAGTTTACTTTGTAATTTAACGGTATCGCCGTAGGATAGCCGAATAGCCGCATAGTTAATGCCGCACTGAGGTTTTCAAAAATGCAGTCGGATAGCCGACGACGCACTAAGTTGGTGGCAAAGCCGGAATACGCCGATGACGGACCTGCGAAAATTATAGCCGTGCGCCCAGCTCTGATATATATATATATATATAATATATATTATATATATATATATATATATATATATATATTATATATAATAGTATTATATATATATTATATATATAATATAAAAAAAAAAAATAATAATAATAATATAATATAATAATAAAATAATATAATAATAATAATAATAATAATAATATATATATAATAATAATAATAATAATAATAATAATAATAATAATAATAATAATAATAATAATAATAATAATAATAATAATAATAATAATAATAATAATAATTATAAAAGTTAATCGAAGTTCTTAAACCTTCTTTCGGCTTTATTGAGGAATGTATATATTCTTAGAACATGATGTTTCAAGTAGTTTGCCTAAAAAAACTACCTTAGTTTCCCAAATGTTTTAACGGTAAACAACTTCCCTTTGTGCTTAAGTACTTTAAAGTTTTTAAAGACTGGTGTAAGAATTTCCTCTAAGTAGTTATTTAGTTGAGTGTAGCAATTGCTCTTTTAATATTTTTATTTATAATTTAATAAATTTATTAAATTATAAATCTCCTCACAAACCCAAACCCCCTCCATTAATCCCTGTTCTAAAACGAAATCCATTGCTGGAATGCTGGCCCAAAGTTTGCCCTGGAAATCTCTAACTGAATATATCCACCTTTTTTTCCGGTCGTCCGACAGGCAAAACACTCTCACATGTGCTCTTATACACTTTCTTAACCAATATGGTGTTCTCCACCTTCTCCACATGTCCAAACCATCTTACAAAATCCTCATCAAATTTGGCAGTCTTTTCCCTTACCCGCAAGACACGCTTCCATGATAAACTCGTTCCTCATCTTATCCAATCTCCTAACTGCCAAGAACGCCCTCAGATTGTCCATCTGTACAACCCTCACTCTTGATCTATTCGCCCTATTCCATACAGATACCTCGCTCTCGTGCTCCCGTATTTTTATTAATAATCAATTATGCTTACGTAACTAAGCAATATATTAATTTTCACTCTTTCAGGTCATGAACGAGTACACATTGGTCATGCAGCCTGTGGCGCAGTGTCTTGATATGCTTCAGGGGGAGAAAAGGGCATACATGGGCACCCTCCTACCCCAACTTTGGTTGATGAAGACCAGCCTTGAGGAGAAGAGTGAAAATATTCATCTTGTGTATGCAAGGCCACTAGTACAGGCCCTCCTCAGTGGCTATGAAAAGAGGTTTGGCCACCTCTTTCAGAATAGGGATCTCCTTATGGCCACTGCCCTTCACCCCTCCTTCACCCTTAAGGCCCTAGAAAGCATTGCACCTGACATGGTGGAGGAGATCGGGGACAGGATTACCCGGAAGATAGGGGACTCCATCAAACCCACTGAGAAACAGCAGCAGCGTCAGCTTGGCCAGCCAACAGAAAAAGAACCCCACAATTCAGACGCACTCCTATTCAGTAAATTGTTTTCTAGAGTATTGGTACGCAGAGCAAGCCAGCAACAGGATGTGGAAATCGTCATACGAAAGTCCATGGAGGAGTGGGTGCCCTCTCAAGAAGATCCGAGCTGTTCCTGTTTCCCCAACCAGCATAGGGAGATATGGATAGATCTATTTATAAAATATAATACCCCCATTCCTAGTTCAGCAGCTGTGGAGAGGTGCTTCAGCGCGGGTGGGGACATCCTCAGGGCCAAGAGATCGTCCTTGAAGGAGGAAAGGTTTGAGGACCTTCTTTTCCTCAAAGGAAATATGGACCTCCTGCAGGAAGTGATTAGCCAGGAGGACATGGAGGAGGAAGAGGACCTATAGCTATGAAAGTATTTAACTATTTATGTAGTTAACATTTAATAAAAAAATTAAATAAATCTGTTTTACTATCTTATAAAAGGTTTAAAATGTAAAGGCATGCTTTCGTTATCGCGCAAAAGTTTACTTTGTAATTTAACGGTATCGCCGTAGGATAGCCGAATAGCCGCATAGTTAATGCCGCACTGAGGTTTTCAAAAATGCAGTCGGATAGCCGACGACGCACTAGTTAGGTGGCAAAGCCGAATAGCCGATGACGGACCTCGAAAAATTATAGCCGCGCCCAGCTCTGATATATATATATATATATATATATATATATATAATAATAATAATAATAATAATAATAATAAAAATAAAATAATATAATAATGAATAATAATAATAATAATTAATTAATATAATAATATAATAATATACAAATAATAATAATATAATAAAAAAATAATAATAAAATAAAAATATAATAATAATAATATAAATAATAAAATAAATAATAATAATTATAAAAGTTAATCGAAGTTCTTAAACCTTCTTTCGGCTTTATTGAGGAATGTATATATTCTTAGAACATGATGTTTCAAGTAGTTTGCCTAAAAAAACTACCTTAGTTTCCCAAATGTTTTAACGGTAAACAACTTCCCTTTGTGCTTAAGTACTTTAAAGTTTTTAAAGACTGGTGTAAGAATTTCCTCTAAGTAGTTATTTAGTTGAGTGTATTATTTGCAATAAGATTAAATCCATTTTACCTTCCAAAGCAATGTACAGCTATTGTTTAAAAATCTAGTATTTCTCTTTTGAACAACAAATTCGTTGAAAGCTTTCTGTTCTAGCCATCCTAAGTACAAAACTACTGATTCTAAGAATAAAACCGAAATAACAATGCTGGAAAGGCTGGCCCAAAGTATTTGCCCAGGAAAAATGAAAAAAAAAAAAATAAAAAAAAGAAAAAAAAAAAATAAACAAATTATATCTCGAAAAACTACAATAGCTTACACGCGAAAGATAACATTTTTGGAAATCCTGGTAAAATTTCACACATAAGAAAATGTAAAAATAATAATAATAAAAAAATTCTTGTTAATAATTTATAGTAATATATGATTAGCAGGCCTATTTAGAGACCTTTATTGGTTCTCGTTAAATAAATAGACTTTCTATTAAATTTTGCTTTATCATATACGGCACACTAGGGGGCTCGAGGCCGACGGGGAACATAGGGGGGGACGTTTTCCATCCCCGTAGGGGAGGGGCGGAGAAGCCCCCGCGACACCCCACCCACATACCAAAGAGCGGGGGTTCCGAGACCCTCCCCGGAGGGGGGGAATTATGTCCTACCCCGTAGTTGCCCCCGGAAGGCCGAGAGTACCCGATCTCTGCCATCGTGCGGTATAAACCCTTGGGGTATTCTTTAGTAAAAAAAAAAAGGCAAAATTTAATAGAAAGTCCATTTTAAGAAGTAACCAATAAAAGGTCTCTAAATAGCTCTATATTACTATAATTATTAACAATAATTTTTTTTATTTTTTTATTTTTTTTACATTTTCTTATGTGAAATTTTACCAGGATTCCAAAAATGTATTCCTTTTCGCTGTAGCTATTGTAGTTTTTGAGATATAAATTTTTTTATTTTTGTATTTTTTTTTTTTTTTTTTTTTTTTTTTACTTTTCTGGCAATATTTTTGATCCAGGCATTTCATGCAATGTATTCCGTTTTACTGTAGCATTAATAGTTTTTAAGATACATATGACGGCTATAACAGACGCTGACCCAATTAGTTATATGAAATTACTCTATATGTTATACATAAATAAAGAAGGATATTCGAAATGATTTTTGTTTTATTGCTTTTTTTTTTTTTGGATTATTTTAATTATTTATAATATTTTCCTGTTTTTTATCTTTGCATGATTCTTATAAAAACAAAATGTAGGTCTTAGATACAATCTCTTAATTTTCTCAATTTTTTTAATGAAGAACTTTCAACCGCTATTCTTTCTTTATTTCTCTCGTCTTTATATATCCTTGATATAAGTTAGTCTTCCTTAATTTTCCGTTAAATTTTCATTTAAACTTATCTTTCAGATTTCGTGCCAATAAGGATTATTGATCTTCAAACTGCATTTTACGCATTGTTAGGAGGTTACATATTGGCCTTTGTATCTTTCGTAACAGAAGTCGTTGCAAATAAAAGAAAAAGACGAAAAAATCCAGTTTGATTTATATTATTAAATAACAACAGCCCAAGGAAAAAGGCGATTTTTTTTTAATATTATAGTCGTATTCACGTTTATCAAGTATTGATGTTTTTATTCACATACTTTAATTAAAACCTTATATTTTGTTTTAAAGTAAAAACTTTATCTTTTTAAGTACCCAATTTACTATAATAGATCTTAAGCTTTTCCCAAATGGAAAACAAGCAATATAAAATCTGATAAATGTAAATATAAATTCCTTAATAAATATCTGTAACATACATGTAATTATAAATTAACATTAGAATAGTCTAGACCATGGGCGTCGCCAGCTTCCAACCTAGGGGGGGGCAGCTTAAAATTTTATAAAGCTTTTATTATATATATAATATATATATATTATATATATATATAATATATTATATATATATTATGTCTCTCTTCTATCTACTATTTATATTTATATAGAAAATTA
>JABUQX010000779.1:5000-15000 GCA_015478945.1 Trachelipus rathkii
CTATCATTTTTTCTTAAACAATTGCACATGGGAATTACCATGCTCGCGGTTAAGTATTTTTCTCCCGATAATTCTTTTGTAGCCGATTCGAAGGGTTTCAATAGCTCAATGGCTCCTTGAGTTGGTAGACTTCATGTGATTTTGGGATGTATGGGAAGTAGCTATTACTCTTTGCCCTGAGTTTGCTGTGGTAAGAGCTGTTCATTAAATTTATATCAGCCACCTCTTTTTCTTGTTGCAGTTACCGTTTCAATACTGTTATAGATTTTGTATAATAAATGGAAGAAATGAGTATGCTTTAAATTCACCCACAATTGCACCACAAAGACGATCGCAAGGAAAATTAACCACCGGTCGTCATAGTAACTTTAATAGCTCGTTGCAAGAAGCTAGTTGTGGAGGTAAATCAATTGAGCATACCAAGAAGCCTCTCATAATTGGCAATGCATCTAAGAGAGAAGATTGAAAAATACTAAATTAAAAATAAGAAACCTTTTCGAAGCAAGTGTTTCCTATCAACGAGGTCTCATTCACGTATCCCCCACTTAATTGAAAGGTCCTTAATTTTAATAAATGATGAAGATTAAATATAGCTTATACAAATGTAGGCAATATAGCCAAAACTGATTCATGTTTTCTTTATTTATTTATTTATTTATTTAATAATTATTATTATTATTATTATTATTATTATTATTATTATTATTATTATTATTATTATTATTATTATTATTATTATTATTATTATTATTATTATTATTATTATTATTATTATTATTATTATTATGTGTGTGTGTGTGTGTTTACTACGGGTTTGGATATTATTATTATTATTATTATTATTATTATTATTATTATTATTATTATTATTATTATTATTATTATATTATTATTATTATTATTATTATTAATAATTGCATTTGTCTTCTTTGGTTTTACTTCAATTGATATGAGCTTATTATTCATTTGTTTGATGATACAATTTCATTTTTACTTTTTCGAATAATATATAAGAATTATTATTATTATTATTATTATTATTATTATTATTATTATTATTATTATTATTATTATTATTATTATTATTATTATTATTATTATTATTATTATGACATATTATTAAAATAATTATTATATTTATTTTCTCGTTTTACATCATTGGATGCGAGTTATCCGATTGTTTTTTGGTGATATTAGTTACACACAAGGTATTACACGTATTTATTAGTGTGCAAGTGTGTTGGTATGATCATGCCCCGGAAATCCGAAGGTATCGCCTCGTCGTAGCCACTGTCCTCGGGCATGCTCGAGAGGGTTTGTCAAAAAATGTTTCGTAATCATAGTTTGGGAGGAGAGTAAGAAAGCGTTTTATCGAATGACGTGTTGTAATCATAGCATGTAATAGATATAAGAAAGTTAATGGGGTGTCGTGAAGAGGACTATTCTTCGTCGGAAAGAATAGCCCGTATCCTTTGTTTAGCCAACACGTTCGCTCGTCGGGAGGGCCTCTCCGGAGGAGAGCCCAATGCTGCAGGTGCTTCAACTGGTGGAAGCGGGTCTGTGGGATCGAATAGATTGGAGTGTATCTCCAGCGGGTACAAGTGTATAACGGCCCGGGTTATTTCACCGCGACTTGTGCTGAGCAACACCGACCGGGTGTATCCATCAGGTGAAGTGTGAAGGACCTTAACTATGCCCAATTTCCACCTCAAACGCGGACCATCGTCCTCTATTAAAACCACGTCTCCAACCCTAACGTTTGGACGGTTAGAGACGTTCCAAGATTGTTTCAGACTGAGCAAATAATCTTTGCTCCAGGCGGACTTAAACTTAGCAATGAGGGAGAGCAAGTACTTGTACCTTTTGTTGACTTTCACTGGGTCCCTGTAGGTGATATCGTGGTCAAGCAATTCTTCGGGGACAGGAAGGGTATTCAATTTGTATCCCATCAACAAGTGGGAAGGCGTGAGGGGCTCCTCGCAATGGAGCTCATCCCCCACATAAGTGAGAGGTCGACAATTGACTACAGATTCCACCTCCGCAAGCACCGTATTGAACTCTTCATAACTAACCAGAGAGGTTTTGAGGGTCTTCCGAAGATGGGTCTTGGTCAGTCCGATCAAACGTTCAAAGAATCCGCCGTAATACTGCTTCTGGCGGGATTGAATCTCCAGGTGATGGAACGCTCAGCTAGGAAGTCCTTCACGGAAGGCAGTTCCCACAAGTCTCTTAAGTGCTGGGATGCAGCTTGGAAATACGTTGCGTTGTCAGAGTATATCACGGAAGGTGTTCCTCGCCTTCCGATAAACCGACGTAATGCTCTCAAAAATGACTCGGTGCTGTTGTCGAAGACGAGCTCTAAATGTATGGCCCTAGTCACAGCACGACGAAGAGGAATGCGTAGCTCTCAGTCACGGCTTTCTCCTTGAGTCTTGACATACTGAAGCATCCTGTGAGATCTACTCTAATCTATGTTTCCCACCACTTAAGCAGGTAAAGGCAGCTAGTGGGGCCGGTGAATATGTGCAGCTTATAAACGTTTGTCCTGAAAGGCGTGTATCATTTTCTTCACCGTTGTCCTTATAATGGGCAGTCAGAGCTGCTGGCGGATGATCGGGACACGACTTCTTGAGATACCCAAGTGGTGATTCGGTTTGTGAAGGTGCCAAATGATGAGAGCGGGTGAACAGGGGGAGTCCGAAGGCAACAATGGCGGAAACCTGAACAGGCAACACATTGCCTGGCTGGACACTTGAGGACTGGGTCCAACCCAACCAGATACTTGGGACTGTGGAGGGAGACAGGCTAAGGCACAGCACTGAGATTTTATTAGGCTGTTCACTTTGGAGTGTCCGTATCCAATAGAGTTCGTTCCCTTTCTCTTTCAAGGAGATCTGATAAAACTTTGGGTCGAGAGAAAGTCAGGTCAGTGGGACCTTCTGTTATGGCTTCTTCAGGTTCTCTACGAAACGGCGAACCAAGGTGGTGACCTTAGGACCTTGTTAAAGGACAAAATAATTTTCTAAGTCAAATATGCGAAACAGCATCTGAATCGTAGTGATCGAAGCAGCTACCGTGATTGATCGTCTCCTGAATTCCTTCCACAATATGGAAGTGGTTCGGTCCATATGGGACCAGTTCAAGGTTCCATGCGCCAGGGAGCGTTTTCTTCCATAAGTCTGTAAACACGTACTTATAACTTATGTTCCTGGACGCCTCATCGGCAGGGTTGTCCTTGGTCGGGACGTATGTCCACCGGCTGTCGGCAAGTTCCTTCTGATCTCATCCACCCTATTCAGATTGAAGGTGGGAGAAGGTGTTTGTGGAAAGATCTATTGAGTGAGACTTTGACTGCCCACCAGCAGTAGATCTTACCCACATCTAGCAAGCCCTTGAAGGAGTTGATTATAAATTTGATGATTCGAGACGAGAATAATGCCCTCATCAATTCTAAACGTTGTATTGTGAGCTCTTCTATGGACGCAACCTTTACATTCGCCATGAGGAGGTTCGCAAAGGGAGCACACTCTCCCAATGATACAGCGTACACCTGCGTGGCGTAGGCTGCACCCGGAAGCGTCGGAAAAGCGTGTAATTCTATCTTTCGAGCAAAGGTCAACTGTGTAGGCATCGTCAGTTGTAGGCAGCGTTGTAAATGTTCGGCTATCGATCTCCACCACCCTTTCCTATGTTCCTCGGAAATTCGTTTATCCCAGTCTAGTTCCTCTTTTCATAATTTTTGTAGGAGAACCTTTCCCCGGACTGCCACAAAGAAGAAGAAGAAGAAGAAGAAGAAGAAGAAGAAGAAGAAGAAGAAGAAGAAGAAGAAGAAGAAGAAGAAGAAGAAGAAGAAGAAGAAGAACTTTACAGTCCACTCAAGGCTAGTCTGTTAAGTATTTTTGTTTATTTAATTTGTTGGATGTGTCCAGTGTCTTAAAACAAGCTAGTTATGTATTTTTGAAATAAGTAGATTTTACCCATTTCAATAACATATGAGTTTCAGAGCAGATCTGCTTCTAAGCCAACAAACATCATAGTCTGTTATTAAGTATTTTTGCCTATTTATTGTTGGATGTGTCCACTGTCAATGTGACATATGAGTTTGCTAACTCAGAACAGTTTCTGTTTCTAAATTTTGAACATTTTGTCTTTGGATTATTTTTCTTACCCAGTGTGATCGATTAGATCACTGTCTTAGAACAGATATGCTCCTATGCGTGGGTAACATCAAAGTAAACATCAAAGCTATTTATTATAGTTATTCATTACAGTTATTTATTACAGTTATTTGTAAAATATGTTCTATGCGGTGAACATCAAAACTATTTGGTATTATTACAGTTATTTGTAACAGATATGTTCTATGCGGTGAGCATCAAAGCTATTTATTACAGGCAAAGGCGATAGTGCGATTGGATAAGATCACCTTCTAGAACGGATACTTTACAAGCCATGGACATCAAAGCAACTACAAGCCGGAATTCTTTTTACGAGCACTTTTAACATTTTCTAAATGATTTCAATTGTTCTAGTTTGATTTTACCATATTCAGGATACTACTAATTCTAGTATTTGAATATAAAATCGAATTGAATTAAAGTTCTTCCGCCGCACCAATTTCCAAAGTGTTTATCCTTTTTCTTTGAATGAATCGATGTTGCCGCTGTTCACTATTTCACAAGAAAGACTATTCCACCTCTCGATTACATCGTAAGTGAAGAAATTCTTTGCTATATTTGTTTGAA
Organism: Trachelipus rathkii; assembly: GCA_015478945.1. Classification (NCBI taxonomy): domain Eukaryota; kingdom Metazoa; phylum Arthropoda; class Malacostraca; order Isopoda; family Trachelipodidae; genus Trachelipus; species Trachelipus rathkii. Next base: position 9,746 of record JABUQX010000779.1, read on the forward strand.
ATCATTTATGACAAAATGTATGCCAATTGCTTCGTGTTACATCATTAAAATCATATCTAAAGAATTGCCTATAATCGATATTGTGAAATTTATTTAGTATTTTGAAAACTTTTATTAATTTTCCTTTCAATCTTCCTGTCTCTCAAGAAGGTGGATATTCTATTTTCGTAGTCGTTGTTCTCGTATGATTTTACTCACCCAGAATAATTTGGCTGCCATTCTTTGAATTCTAATTTTCTGTCATTTGCTGAGACTCCAAAATTGTAATTGCGCATTCTTAGCGAGGTCTAACTAATGTTTTATAGGGATAGGAAATATTATATTTTTTAGCAAGACCTTTATATTCGAGAATTTCTGACAATAATTCCTAGAGCATTGAGAAGGAAGAAGAAGAAGAGTAGAGAAGAAGAAGAAGAAGAAGAAGAAGAAGAAGAAGTTAAAGAAGAAGAAGAAAAAGAAGAAGAAGAATAAATAAAGAAGAAGAAGAAAAAAAAGAAGAAGAAGAAGAAGAAGAAGAAGAAGAAGAAGAAGAAGAAGAAGAAGAAGAAGAAGAAGAAGAAGAAGAAGAAGAAGAAGAAGAAGAAGAAGAAGAAGAAGAAGGGATTAAGTTTACGCGAGAAGTTATAAAGAAACTGAAATATAAGAAGAAGAAGAAGAGAAGAAGAAGAAGAAGAAGAAGAAGAAGAAGAAGAAGAAGAAGAATTACATCGTAAGTGAATAAATTCCTATCATTATTGGTTTGAAATCGTTTATTGCAAAGTTTATGCCCATTACTTTGTGTTGCATATTTTAAATCATATCTGAAAATTGCCTGTAATCGATAATATTGCTTAAATTATTTAGTATTTTTGAAAAACTCTATTAATCTTCATCTTGACCTTCTTTGTCTCCAAAGAATGGATATCTTAATTCACGTGTTGCTCTCGTATGATTTACTTCTTACCTGACACTTATTGTCTTTCTCTTTGAATTCTTTAAAATTTTTTCTTTTTATGAGGTATGACTCCAAAACTGCACTGCTGTATTCTAGATGTGAGGTCTAACTAATGTTTTATAGAGAGGAACTATTATACTTTTAGATTTATATTCGAAGTTTCCGGCACAAAGCCTAGAGCTTATTTGCTTTCTTAACAGCTTCAGCACATTGTTTCGCAAATTTTAAATCCTCCTTATTAATTAATACCCCTAGATCCTTTTCCTCACTACAACTTCTTGATAACTGAGTCACCTATTTTGTAATCATATTCTCATTGTTCCTACTTCCAAATTAATAACCTTAAGATTATCGATTAAATTTCATTTTCTGCCAATGCTTTTTGACCTCAATTTACAATCTTTCTTTTGAAAACGTCTGAAGTGATTGATAACTTTTCACAATTTGTACGATTTCAAGTTTCCTCAGGACATCAAAGTAAAATTTCAGAGAGATATTTGTTAAAATATAATCTTCTATGTCATTTACATATATATAAACAGATTGGACCTAGGGCAGATCCTTGGGGTACACTATTAATTAATAACAATATCAGCCCACAGCACTCACTATTGACAAGAACTCGTTGTCGTCATCCACACCAATTTTTATCCAATTAAAAGTCTTCCTAGAATACCATGAGCTCTAAGTTTTTCCAGTAATTTCGATGAGGGACGGTATCAAATGCCTTTTGAAAATCTAAGTAAATGACATCAAAAGATTGTAATTATCTACATCGTTAATAACCACGTTAAAAGTTCTAGTAAATTTGTTACAGAGCATGATATATTTTTCTAAACCTTGTGTTGGGAATTCCTACAATCCATGATCTTCAAGTTGCAAGTAAACTAATCTAATTAGTATTGCTTCAAAAATTTTGCCAACTATAGAAGTTAAGCTAATTGGTCTGTAATTATTCGGGAGCTTACGATCTCCTTTTTTGAAAATAGGAGTTATATTTGCAAGTTTGAAATTATGAGGTACTAACCCTTCTTGTAAAGACTTATTGAAAAGCATCGTCAGAGGTTTTACTAATATATCTTTCAAATTTTTTAGATGCATTGGAGCTAATTTATTAGTAGCTTATCAATTTGGAAAGCAACTTCCTCTTCTAAAATTTCAAATGTATCTAAAATACTATCTGTATGAAAATCCCGTACGTCTTTCATGTTAGGAACATTATCTAGATTTTCTTTCGTAAATACTGAGGAAAAAAAATTATTTAAATGTTTGGTTCTGGCATTGTTCGACTTAGGCTCGTTTTTGTAAAATAAATTAGAAGAAGAAGAAGAAGAAGAAGAAGAAGAAGAAGAAGAAGAAGAAGAAGAAGAAGAAGAAGAAGAAGAAGAAGAAGAAGAAGAAGAAGAAGAAGAAGAAGAAAAAATAAAAAGAAAAAGAAAAAGAAAAAGAAAAGAAAAAAAAAGAAAAAGAAGAAGAAGAAGAACTACAGAACTACAGAACACCGACTAGCAAAGACTTTACAGTCCACTCAAGGCTAGTCTGAGGGAAGATGAGGTCACTGGCTTAGAACGTTATAATTAACCCTCTAAACGGTGAACCCCAAAACTGTTATTACAAAATATTATTGTAGTGTGATCGATGATGTCACCGGCTTAAACGTTGTAAAATAAATTCCTCTAAGTGGTGGACATCAAAACTGTTATTACAAATTAAGACGATAGTGATCGATGATATCACCGGCTTAGAACGTGTTGGAAATACAACCCTCCAAGTGGTGGGACATCAAAAATTGTTAATACAAAAATATTATATATTAGGATTGATGATGTGTTGTCACCATGAACGTTAAATAACCCTAAGCGGTGAAACATCAAAGTTTGTTATTATAAATTAAGATGATAGTGTGATCAATGCGACCACCGACTTAGAGCGCTAGAACAGCGGTAAACATTTGCGGTAAATTTACCTCTAAGGGGTAAACAGGGCGCCCAAATTCTTTTAAGATGTACTTTTAACATTTATCAAATGATCTCAATAGTTCATTTGATTTCACCTTATCTAATTCTATCGTTTTAATAAAGTAAGATTCGGTATGAGTTGAAGTTCACAGACCAATTTCCTTAAAGTGTTTATCTAACTTTTTCTTGAATAAATCGATGTTGCTGCTGTTCACTATTTCATAAGAGAGACTATTCCACTTCTCAATTACATCGTAAGTGAAGAAATTCTTTGCTATATTGGTTTGAAATCGTTTATGACAAAGTTTATGCCCATTACTTCATGTTACATCGTTAAAATCATATCTAAAGAATTGCCTGTAATCGATATTTTCAAATTTATTTAGTATTTTGAAGACTTCTATTAATTTTCCTCTCCCTCATCCTCTGAAGCGCAGAACCTTGTTCCAGAAATTGCTACGGTTTGCTGAGAATTGACAAGCTCTCAGGATCTGTATTAATTTAGTTGCCCTTCTTTGAATTCTTTCAATTTTTTCTATGTCCTTTTTGAGGTATGGACTCCAAAACTGTACTACGTATTCCAGATGAGGTCTAACTAATGTTTTATAAAGAGGAAGTATTATATTTTTAGATTTATATTCGAAGTTTCTGGCAATAAAGCCTAGAGCTTTATTTCTGCTTTAATAGTCAGCACATTGTCTCAAAGTAAACTTTAAATCCCATAATTAATACTCTGAGATAGTTTTCCTCATACTGTCAACTTTGATAATCATTTTCATTCAGACTCAGCCCACTGTTCCCACCCCAAAAATGTGTATAACTTACATTTATTTGGTGGCTAAATTTCATTTTGCCATGTTTTTACTAATTTAACTGTAGTTCCAAATCGCTTTTTGAGAATAATAATTGATAATCGTTCTCACATATTATGCGATTTCCAAGTTTCGTATCATCCGCAAATTTCGTGGAAGATGTGTCGTACATACCATCAATGTCATTTACACATATAATGAACAGTATTTGACCCAGGACAGACTCTTCTTTGGCTCACCACTTCAATAACATTCGCCCGTTGAGCTTTCACCTATTAATAACGACCGTTGTCGTTTATAAAAATAATAACCAATTTTAACCAATTTAAAAAGTCCCCTGAACACCATGAAGCCCTAAGTTTCCAATGGGTTGATGAGGGACGGTATCAAATGCTTTTTGAAAATCTAGGTAAATAAATAACATCAAAAGATATCGAGTTATCTACATTGTTAATAACCACATTAAAAATTCTTTAGTAAATTTGTTAAGCATAATCTATTTCTTCTAAAACCGTGTTGGGAATTTTTGAGCAATCCATTCTCTTCGAGTTATTAGCTAGTATAATTAAGAACTCTGTGTATAACTCTTCTAAAATTTCAATATTCTAAAATACTTTATCTGCATGAAAAAAAAAAAAAAGAAGAAGAAGAAGAAGAAGAAGAAGAAGAAGAAGAAGAAGAAGAAGAAGAAGAAGAAGAAGAAGAAGAAGAAGAAGAAGAAGAAGAAGAAGAAGAACAAGAAGAAGAAGAAGAAGAAGAAAAGAAGAAGAATTTACTGCACTACTAAACTTCTCAAGGGAATTCAAATGAAGAAAGTCTTTTTTTATTTATTTTTTGCAAATACAGAAATACTATACATAATACAAGCACATGCATTCACACCCCTACCCCCTCCCCCCCACACACACACACAGTTGCAACCTCTCCAATTGTTCTCAAAATCACTTCTACGATGCAGAGAGCTTAGCATTGGAAGAAAAAATCGAATGAAATGTTTTTCTATATTTCTGATAATTTATAAACCCATTAATCACGTTCTTATTAGCAATTATTAGCACAAGGGTGACAAAGAATTAGAATAAAAATGATATTTGAGATACTAAAGACCATTATTGATAAAAACAATTATTTGATCATATTAAGTCCGCAATTATGATAAATAAATAATTTATGTCTTTCTCGCTATTTAATTAGCATTTGTGTTATAATTATAAATAATTCTCTATTTATTTTTTTTCTCTTCTAATTAAGATAAAAATTAAATAAATATTCGAAGATTACCGTATTTGCTTTTACTATTCATAGACAAATATTGGGAAGGAGTCAGAAGCTAAGCTCTCAATAAATATCTTTACTTTTTACGACTATAAAAATATATATATATATATATATATATATATATATATATATATATATATATATATATATATATAATATATATATATATTATATATATATATATATAATATAATATAATATCATATATATATATATTATATATATATATATTAATTATATATATATATATATATATATGATATATATATTTAT
>JABUQX010000779.1:20000-29986 GCA_015478945.1 Trachelipus rathkii
CTACACCTACCCCTACACCTACACCTAGACTCACCCAACTTACTTAGCCTACCGTGCCCCTAACACTTTGATGTCTAACCTTGTTGAACATGATATTTCAGCTTGACCCTGCCATACTACGCATGGGTCAATTTTGACGCCACCCTAACTTGATGGCTTTGATGGTTCAAACCACCGTAAGAGGTCTTAGGGTGTTCTATTCGTGTTCTAATGAGTAAAATTAGATGAGTGGCCAGGTGAGTGCCAAGTGAGTGCAATGAGTGCCAAGTGTATTCTATGAGTGCAAGGTGAGTGCCATGAGTGCCAAATGAGTGCCAAGTGAGTGCCACTTAGTGCCAACTGAGTGCCACATAGTGCCAACTGAGGGCCACTTTTTTCAAGCCTTTTCTAGCCTCCCCTGAGCCCCGAATAAATATGGGTGTCTACCCCTAGGTTATAAGGTATGAGGAATCGATTGTGTATATTACAAGTTGCTAGGATGCTTCCTACTATGAGTTAGTATTTTTTTATAACACTTATAGGGCTATATATTAATATATATATTATATATTATTTTATATATATATCATATAATATATATATATATATATAATATATATATATAGTATATATATATATATCTATATCTTTATTCTTGCACCGTATGACACTTATAAGCACTATGACACTTATACACAATTTCACTATGCACTTATAACACTAGGACCTTATAACGCACTTACACTTATAAGCAATTACACTCTATAGACCTTCACTAGCCCATACACTCTAACTCACCCCAACACAGATCACTTAACTCACCCTCATATATTTTGATGCCTCAACTTTGATGCTCAACTTTGATGCTCAACTTTGATGCCTCAGCATTAATGCCTTAGCATTGATGCTCAACTTTGAAGGTTCATCTTTGATGGATTGATTTTGATACCATCTATTTGATGATTCATCTTTGTGACTCATCTTTTGTCTACCTCTAGATCATAAACTGCCCACCAGGCCGCAATGCGCCCTCCGCGCGAAGGCTGACAACCCGCACCCGCAGGTGCGTCACGCCGCGTACCGCCCGCCGCGTGCGCCCGCCGCCGGCGCAATATTTCCGCGTACCCGCCCGCCGCGTGCGCCCGCAGGCGCAATATTTCCGCGTACCCGCCCGCCGCGTGCGCCCGCAGGCGCAATATTTCCGCGTTCCCGCCGCCGCGTGCGCCCGCAGGCGCAATATTCCTGCGGGAATGAAAAATATATATACTATAAGTCATTCATTTTTATTAAAAACATTTTCGCGAACCTAAAACTGTAACTCATTACAGACCTATTATTTAACACATATATTTATTAACATTATTTTTACTTAATACTTTTTACTTAATACTTTTTAATTTATAAATTTTTAAAAATTGTATGTAAGAAGAAAAAAACCCAGAGTGTCTGATATATAAACATTTTATTTTACTACAATTGTACGAAATTTACTAAAAAAATTTAACTTCTAAAGCGCCCTTACAAGCAGTAAATCAGTAAATAATAGCGAGGTGTGCTAACACCAAGGGGGGGGATTAGTATGCTTTTGTTTTACTGCTTTACTGCTTTAACTCATGTTTTACTGCTTTAACTCATGTTTTACTGCTTTAACTCATATGTTTTACTGCTTTAACTCATATATTTATTAACATTACATACCTTAAAGCAGTAAATCAGTAAATCAATAGAGGTGTTACCTAGCAACAAGGGGGGATTATGCTGTGTTTTTTCTGCTTTTGCTTTAACCTCATGTTTTACGCTTTAACTGCATGTTTTTAATACTCGCTTTAAACTCATATGTTTACTGCTTAACTCAATATTTTATTTACATTACATACCTTTAAAAGCAGTAAATCAGTAAATCAATAGAGGTGTGACCTAACACCAAGGGGGTATTAGTATGCTTTTGTTTTACTGCTTTACTGCTTTAACTCATGTTTTACTGCTTTAACTTTCTGCTTTACTGCTTTAACTTTCTGCTTTACTGCTTTAACTTTCTGCTTTACTGCTTACTTTCTGCTTTACTGTTTTAACTCATATATTTATTAACATTATGTTTTCTTTTATATTTTTTATTTATTATTTCTATTTTTATTTTTGTTTTAATACTTTTTTATTTTTATTCTTTTTATTCTTTTTATTTTATTTTTATTATTTTACTTTTATTATTATTTTATTTTGTTTTAATACTTTTTATTTTTATTCTTTTTATTCTTTTTATTTTATTTTTATTATTTTACTTTTATTATTATTTTATTATTATTTTTATTACTTTTTATTTTTATTATTTTTATTTCTTTTTTATTTTTTTTTTATTATTTTACTTTTTTATTATCTTTATTTTTATTATTTTTTATTATTATACTTAGTGTGATTTACTTCAATCGCCTATTGGTTATTATTATTTAGAACCCACATACACACACACACACCTACGCACCCACATCACACACACACACAACACACACAACAATTAGCTTATACACACATGTCAACTATGACACTTATCACACAACATTAACGTATGGCATTTACATTTACCATAAGCATTACATTTACACCTTACACTAGACACACAACACCACACAACACACAGATTTACTTACACTCACACACGGATTTACTTACCCACGCAGATTTACTTACACTCACCAGATTTACTTTACACGCTCACACACGATTTATTACATCGACAACAGATTTACTTACACTCACACACAGATTACTTACACACACAGATTTACTTACACACACAGATTTACTTACACCACAGATTTATTAGCCCACACAGATTTTACTTACACACATAAGATTTACTTACAGTCCAACCAGATTTACTTTACATACAACACACACACACACACACCACACACACACCCACACACACGCACACTCACTTATACATATAACGTATACTCACTTACACATATAACGTATAACTTATTAAAACATTTTATGTTTTCAATTAAGCCGTACATTATTACTCAGTCAAATATAAGTAAAATTATTTAAAAGTTTCTTCAAGCTTTGAACAAAGAATTTATTTTTAACTGTTAATACTTTTTGTTTATACATTTTATAACTATCAGTTTTACAATAACTTTTACTAAAATTTTCATGAAATTTTATTAAAAATATATATTATATAATTAAGCAATAAATCAGAAAATCAGTAAGGCCAGCCCTAGCACCCCTCTACACCACGCTATGCCACGTTTTGTTCTATTGACTTTCTGCTTTAATCATCTTTACCCATGTAATAAGTATAAAAAGAACAAAATAAGTTCTTCTCTGCTAACATAACATGTATTTTATTAAATCATTCTAAGTTTTTATTTAAAATAACATTCTTCACTTCATTTATATTAATTCGCATCGATGTTAACTAACAAATTATTTTCAAAGTTTTTAATAATTCGGATTTTCTTTATTATTATTATTATTATTATTATTAATTATTATTATTATTATTATTATCTATTATATTATTATTCTATTATTATTATGTACATTGACAATCCAACACGAGAAAACAACAACGCCCGCACTCGTTACAGATACGAAAATGACCTCTCTTGTAAAATGGGTTGAAATAACTACTTTAGCCTAAATTTAGGAATAAACCTTTTTGTACCCCTAGGCGATTTAGGCCTAATTCCAGGTCAAAATATTTTTCAAACTGACCTTTTTCTGTAAAATGGTGGTGCAATAACTACGTTAGGCTAAATTTAGGCTAAATTTAGGATAGCCTTTTTGTAATCACAGGCGGATTTAAATGCCTATCAGGTCAAAAGGTAATTCCAGTATTGACAAGAATCAATGTTATTCATTTTATAAATATACTTTCAAATTGAAACATGCTGGATCGGTAGATCCTTTGATCAGGTAAGAAGCAGGAAATGTTTACCTTTCTTGTGAGTGGACGGAGTAATCTTTATCTCTATATGACCTCGTATGTAATTGGTCGAGAATTATTTTATCGCTTTTTGGTTTTTAAGGTATGAAAAACATGTTTTTTTCACTCTGAGCCCAAGTTTCGTTTATTTAAACTCTTAACAAATGTAATATTTATTTAAGAAGTAAACAATAGGATAATAAAAACTTACTATATACATTAGAAATTTAAAATCATTAACTTACAATGATTTATATTTATATATATAATATATTATATCTTTTATATATATAATATATATATATATATATATAATATATATATATTATATTATATATATATATATTATATATATTATATATATATATTTATATATTATATATATATATAGCGATAAATTAATATATACACGCGTGTTAAATATTTTACAATGGGTTTTATATATAAGGTTCACATTAAATATAATACTTCTACATACATTTTGCACATGATGTTTATAACTATTTTATATTAAAATTCTTTAAATCTTTGCAAATATGCCAATCATTTATTTCATTATCGATGATATAGTTTCGTGTTAGTATACTTCAGTTAACACATTTTACGTAAAAGTTCCCGCTCAGATATCATAGTATATTTACATTCTGGGTCACCTGCATAAATACTTTCTTCCCATTGTTTTCTAAGTAGATAAATGAATTTCTGTACGTCTATAGAACTTAGGAAGCGATCGATGATGCGCGTAGGATCATCGATCAGGGTTTTCTTAATGCGTAGTATTCTTGGTATAACATTTAATGAATTACGGTTACGTAATTAGATAACACATATGTCTTCTTCAGTTTGCATTAACATTCGCTTACGTACCTCTAGCATATATTTCAGTTGCGTTAGGCCTGAAATGTAGAATCCAAATGATGTAGGTTCAAATACTGTACGTTTGTTTCATTATTTCTCTCCCATAATCTAACTTCCAAGCTGATTATGTTTTGATGTTTATAAAATGATAGAGTAAGTTGCTTATCGCTGGTTTCTTCGCACAGGCTAATAACTGTTTCGGTCCAGTTTAAAACTGAGCTTGGTTTTAAGTATTCTGTAAGCCACTCTTCAGTGTGATTACATATACAAAGTAATTCATTTGGCTTCACGAAAATACCTTGGTATTATAACAGGGTGATTGGGTAGCACACTTGAAAATTCAAATCTCGGGCTTTCTTTTTTATAAGAATGAAACCCTACTTCGGGATCTTGATTTCCCATTGGACAATGTCTTGTATTGAGGTATACCTGTTAAGGTGGAATCAATATACACTTAGTGAAATAGAACACTTTTATTACAAATCAGAGTTGTGCACCGCTTATCAGCCAAAACGAGTATGATTTAAAATGAGTTTGGGGGTCTAAAACACGTCTGCTCAAATATAATTTTCACCCAATCAGAGGTAGGTTTTACATACCTAAAAGGCAAAAAAGCGATAAAATAATTCCTCGACCAATCACATACGAGGTCATATAGAGATAACGGATTACTCCGTACACTCACAAGAAAGGTAAACTTTCCTTCTTACCTGATCAAAGGATCTTACCGAATCCAGCATGTTCAGTTTGAAATATATTTATAAAATAATAACATTGATTCTTAATTTATACTGGAATTACCTTTTGACCTGGAATTAGGATTAATCCGCCTGTGATACAAAAAGGCTTATCCTAAATTTTAGGCCTAAATTTAGGCCTAATCGTAGTTATTGCAGCACATTTTACAGCAAAAGGTCAGTTTGAAATATCTTTTGACCTGGAATTAGGCTAATCGCCTAGGGGTACAAAAGGTTTATCCAAATTTTAGGGCTAAGTAGTTATTTTCAACCCATTTTACAGAGAGAGGTGAGTTTCGTATCTGTAAGGAGTGCGGGTTGTTGTGTTTCCTCGTGTTGGATTGTCAATGTACATAGATAATAATAATAATAATAATATAATAATTAATATAATATATTAATAATATAATAATAATAATAATATATAAGAAAAGCCGAATTATTTAAAAAACTTTGAAATATTTTTAGTTACATCGAGCGCATAATATAAATGTAAGTGAATAATTTTTATTTTAAATAAAAACTTTAGATGATTTTAATAAAAACATGTTATGTTGCAGAGAAGAACTTATTTTGTTCTTTTATACTTATTACATGGCTAAAGATGTAAAGGAGTAAGTCAATAGAACAAAACGTGGCATAGCGTGGTGTAGAGGGGTGCTAGGGGCTGGCCTTACTGATTTTCTGATTTATTGCTTTAAGGTACGTACAAATTATGTTTTTTTAATAAATTTCATAAAATTTTAGTAAAAGTTATTTTAAAACTCGGTAGTATAAAATTTATAAACAAAAATATTAACAGTTAATAATAATTTTGTTCAAAGTTTTAAGAAACTTTTGAAATAATTTTAGTTATATTTGAATGAGTAATATAAATGTAGGTTTTAATTAAAACATAAATGTTTTAATAAATTATACGTTATTATGTGTAAGTGAGTGTGAGGTGTGTGTGGGTGTGTAAGTGAGTGTGCGTGTGTTGTGGGGTGTGTGGGTGTGTGTGTGTGTGTGGTGTGTGTGTGTGTGTGTGTGGTGTATGTAAGTAAATCTGTGTGTGACTGGTAAGTAATCTAGTGTGGTTAGTAAATTGTGTGTGACTGGTAAGTAATCTGTTGTGTGTAAGTAATTTGTGTGGTAAGTAAATCTGAGTGGGTAAGTAAATCTGTGTGTGAGTGTAATAAATCTGTGTGAGTGTAAGTAATCTGTGTGTGAGTGTAAGTAATCTGTGTGAGTGTGTTTAAGTAAATCTGCGTGTGTAAGTAATCTGTGTGTGATGTGTAAGTAATCTGTGTGTGTGTGTGTGGTGTGTGTGTGTGTGCTGTGTGTGTGTACGTGTAAATGTAAGTGTCTATGGTAAATGTAAGTGTCATAGTGATGTGTGTATAAGTTTCATAGTGAATGTGTGTATAAGTGTAAGTGTGTGTGTGGTGTGGTGTGTGTTGTGCCGTGTGTGTTGCGGTGTGTAATGTGTGTTCTAAATAATAATAACAATAGGCATGAATTAAATAACTCTAAGTATAATACTAAAATAATAAAATCAATATAATAAAAGTAAAATATAAAAATAAAATAAAAAGAATAAAAGAATAAAATAAAAAGTATTAAACAAAATAAATAATAATAAAAGTAAAATAATAAAAATAAAATAAAAAGAATAAAAGATAAAAATAAAAAGTATTAAACAAAATAAATAATAATAAAAGGTAAAATAATAAAAATAATAAAAAGAATAAAAAGAATAAAAATAAAAAGTATTAAACAAAATTAAAAAATATATAATAAATAAAAAATATAAAAGAAACACATAATTAATAATATATGAAGTTAAAACAGTAAAGGCAGAAAGTTAAAGCCCAAAAGTAAAAGGCAAGAAAAAAAAGTTTTTTAAAGCAGTAAAGCAGAACGTTAAAGCAGTAGCAGAAAGTTAAAGCAGTAAACATGAGTTAAGCCGTAAAGCAGTAAAACAAAAGCATACTAATCCCGCCTTGGTGTTAGGTTTACTGCTTTAAATTTCTGCTTTACTGCTTTAAGGTATGTACTGTTAATAAATATATGAGTTAAGCGTAAAACATATGAGTTAAAGCAGTAAACATGAGTTTAAAGCAGTAAAAACATGAGTTAAAGGCAGTAAACAGTACAAACAAGCTCTAATCCCTTGGTGTAGTCACACCTCTATCTGATTACTGATTTACTGTTTAAGGTATGTAATGTTAATAAAATATATGAGTTAAGCAGTAAAACATATGAGTTAAGCAGTAAACATGTTAAAGCAGTAAAACATGAGTTTAAAAGCAGTAAAGCAGTAAACAAAAGCATACTAATCCCCCTTGGTGCCAGGTAACACCTCTATTGCTTTACTGATTTTTCTCGCTTTAAGGTTATGTAATGTTATCGTTTTTTAAGTAAAATTTCGTACATTGTAGTAAAATAATGATTATATATCAGACCTCTGGAAATTTTTTTCTTCTTACATACCAAATTTTTAAATTTTATAAATTAAAAGTATCTTAAGTAAACAGTATTAAGTAAAATAATGTTAATAATATATGTGTTATAATGGTATGTAATGAGTTCAGTTTTATGTTTCGCCGAAAATGTTTTTTTATAAAAATGTTTTAAGTATGAATAAAATGAATGACTCATAGTATATTTGAAACGAAATCTCTTTGAATAGTTTTACATTGATATCATAATTTTTCGTTCACGAGCGGAATCTTGGCGGCGTCTGGGGACGCAACGCGCGGCGGTTAGCGCGGAATATTGCGCCTGCCCGGGGCCGCGAGCGGCGGATACCGCGGTAATTTTGGCCTGCGGGCGCACGCGGCGGCGGTTTCGCGGACTTGGGCTGACGCTGCGGCGCGGACTCGGACTCGGAAACGTTTGCGATCACTATCTCAACTGTGTAACTTTTAAGATATATATTCCTGTCATGCTAAATAAAAAAGTGTTATAAAACAATACTAACTCGTGTAAGGAAGCATTCTAGCAGATTGTAATATACACCATTCGAATCCTCATACCTTATTACTAGGGGTAAGACACAACATATTAGGGGCTTCGGGCTCAGGGGATGGCTAGAAAAGGCTGAAAAAGTGGCACTCAGTTGGCTCTATGTGGCACTCATTGGCACTCATTGGCACTCCTTGGCACTCATTGGCACTCACTTGGCACTCATTGGCACTATGTGGCACTCACTTTTGGCACTCACCTGGCACGCACCTGGCACTCATCTACAATACTCATAGAAACTAATAAGAACATCACTAGATAAGCGCCACAATGAATGGGAGCCATTAAAGTTGAGGCATCAAAGTTGGGGCATCAATAATGCTGAGGCATCAAAATTGTACCGTAGAATACAAAAGGTCAAGGGCGAAATATCATGGTCAAACAAGGTTAAGAAATCAAAAAAGGGCTAAGTCCCTAAAGGAAGGACAAAAAATTACCGTGGGTAAAAATGACCCATGGAAGACCAGGGTTGGTAGTGTGTTTGTACGTGTGAATAAGTGTAAATGTAAGTGCAAAGTGTCTATGGGTGGTTGTAAGTGTCTAGTGATTGTGTGTATAAGTGTCATAGTGAAAGTGTGTGTGTGTGTGCTGTGTGTGTGTGTGTGTGTGTGTGTGTGTGTGTGTGTGTGTGTTAGGTGTTCAAGTTAGGATAGAATCCATAATGCGTAAGTTAGGAACGAAATATGTGACGGGTGGGGCACGAGGTGCCATGAAAATTGACTGCTGGGTCGAAAATGACTAGTATATGGCAAGCGTCATGATAAAATATCCATGTGTCAAACAAGGTTAAGACATCAAAAAAGGGCTAAGGCTAAAGGGCGCCTAAAATTACGTGGGCAAAAAATGAACCCATGGTGTACGGAAGGTTATGCCGAACTATCAGGTCAAGACAAGGTAAAGAATCAAAATAGGGCTAGCCCCAAAGGAAAGATCATAAATTACGTGGGCAAAAAATGACCATGGAAGACAAAGGTAGCAAATTACGTGGGCCAAAATTGACCACGGATGACCAAAAATTACCGTGGGTAAAAATTGACCCATGGGAGACCAAAGGGTTGGTCGAAATATCATGGTCAAAGCAAGGTAACGACTCAAAAGGGCTAAGGCCTAAAGGTTCCAAAATTACCGTGGGCACACAATGGCCACGGTCGAAAAAAATTAGGGGGCGTAAAATAGGGGGGTAATACGTACAACGGTTGCTGACGCAACCGTTTGGCGCAACCTTCTTCGAAGGGTGCAAAATTAGGGTTGCCGAAAAAATTAGGGTTGCAAACAATTAGGGTTCTCAAAAAATTAGGGATGGCCAAAAATTGGGTTCCAAAAAATAAGGGTTGCAAAAATTTGGGTTGCCGAAAAATACCGTGGGCCAAAAATACCCATGGAAGAACAAAGGGTTGGTCGAAAAAACTAGGGTGCGAAAAAAGTTCAAGGCCCAAAAAGGTCAAGGTCAGGTAAAAAATTTGGGCTCAAAA
>JABUQX010000780.1:0-10000 GCA_015478945.1 Trachelipus rathkii
CACCAATCAGTCCTTTCAGTCACTTGACACACTTCTTCGGACTAAATCACCAGCATATATCTTCCCTACAACACTCAATAAACTTATTCCCCTATAATTTCTACAGTTCCCCATCTCCCTTACCCTTATATAAGGGTACTATTACAGCTCTCCTCCAATCCCTTTGGAACTATACCCTCCATAAACGCTTTATTACACGCTAACCCAAATCCAATCAATCACCATCTCGCCTCCGTTCTCGATCATTTCATCATTATATATATATATATATATATATATATATATATTTATAAAGTATATATATATATATATATATATATATATATATATATTGAAATGTATATACATATTTAATAGCATAGGTAGTTTTCACAGTGAAAAGGCTTAAAATATACACATATAGGCCTATAATACATGTACATTTGTATGTACATGTAAATTTAAATTTTAATTTGTATTGAACTCTCTCTCTGATACCCTCGTAATCAGTAAGGAATAATTGACAATATATATATATATATATATATATATATATATATATATATATATATATATAATTGTTAATATATATATATATATACCGTATATAATAGCATATGTAATAGCATGTGTAATAGTGGTTGACTATCCATTCAAATAAAATGGACCTGAACATCATCAGTATTGGGTGGCCTATTATTCTCATTATCAGTATATGGATCATTTGATTGCTCCTGAATCTCCGCTTCTTGACCTATAGTCACAGAGTCCTTTAGTTTAAAGGAGAATCACTGCATGCACCAGGTTCATGCGCATTGTCACAAGTTGTGCAAGGTCTTGTTTTTGCCTTAGCCCCAGATTATTTCTTTGGGGTTTAGGTGAAGTTCGCACAGGATTCTCACACCTTGGACAATTTATACCAAAGTGGTCTCCAGAACAATTTGGGCACACTGGGGTCTCAGTTCGTGAAGGGGATTGATTATTCACCTTTTCTCTGCTGCAACTTCTTGCATTCTTCCCTTTCGTGTCCTTTTGTTCGACAAAACGAACAGATGTTCTGATAAATAAAGCTATCCTCAGTAGTATGATTTGTCCTGCCGCAATAATGACAACATTTGGCTGGTCTTCTCGCCTTTTGCAGACTGGTTTGGGTCCTACTAGTATTTTGCGGACTTCCCTGGTTCCTTCCAACATTACCAGATTCCCTCCATTGATTTCTTGGTCTTATTTTCTTGTTGTGATGTTTTCTGTGCTATCTAAGTAAAGAAGTCTGTCTAGGAGCATAACGCTTCACAATTTTACTCCACATGTTTTTTCTTGGTGCGGTATCCTTTAGGGTGACTTGAGATGTGGTGATGACCTCAGGTTCCACATCATCATTACCTTGCTCAACCTGGAGTTCATTATAATGCTCAATGGCAAGGCGTACAATTTAGTCAGAATCCATCCTTTGGCCATTTAGCCCTTCAGGATTCAGAATGTAATAACGCATTCTATGTTCCACATCTGGTGGCAAATTATACAAAAAGGCACAATGTAAGTTATCGTGTGACCGCATATTCATATTGGGATACGCTTGGTTAGCTAATTGCTCGAGTCGTAATGCAAACATGTTAATGCTTTCCCCGGCCTTTCTCTTAGCCAACAATGAACTCCTGTGAGGCTTTTTGTTTCTTCATTTTATGCTCATGATTCCACCATGTGATTAATGCACTTTTCATGGCAGAATTTGAGTCTGCATCCTTAATAATCTGGCGATACAAATCAGAATATGACCCGCCCAGATAATTCCCCAAAACTATCAACCAGTCATCAGATTGGTCTGGGTAGGTGAACTCACAATAGCGTTCAAACTTCCAGAAAAATTTATTAAAATCTTGCCCATCATCAGGTATAAATTTCGGCGGTGGTGCGGCGCTTTTGTCGAAACGCGATGGCATGCAACTGCGTCAGTAGAATAACTGACTTGGTAATCATGGTCAACTGAGCCTGCACAGCCTCCAAGGGATCTGGTCTCATAGCGTCAGAACGACTAGATGGAACCCCACCAAAATCAACCGATGGAACTGCTGTAATTGGTGCAGTATATGTGGATGTCATAGTAGTGTTTGACAACACAGGTGCACTTCGGTATGACGCACTTGATGTTGTTCTAGTGGCAGAGTAAGTACATCCCACCACCATCACGACCAGTGAAGCCCGCTCAAGGTAAATGGTACCTTCCAAAACTACCTCCGACAGTCTCTGATATTGTAGGGTCATCAACTAACCTGGACAGCTGCGGATTATAGCTGTCTTGTTCAAACGGAAATTAAGGACGTCCTTCTACAGCTGGTAGCTTACGCTCTTGTCGGCTTTCAAGCTCCTGCGTCAACCACTGCCTTTCCACTTTTTCTTCATCCAGCTGTCTCTGTGTATGTTTTAAAGTAGTTGTCAACCTTCTCAACTCCTCCACTCTCCTGTTTTATTGGATCTTTAACCATTGCTCCTCCTTTGACCATCCCCACAGATGAATTGGAAAGATTTAATAGCCCCGGAAAATCAATGTCATCCAATCCACTTGCATTCTCAGGCATATTCCAAAATACAATCTTGGTGATGTTAATATCACCCTATAAGTCTCCAGTAGTGACAGAGTATCCTGGCAAGATCGCCAATTAATATGTTACGGCGAGATGTGACTATCCTTGCACCTAGCGGAAGAAAAGAAACCCCTAAGCGCAGAAAAGCTAATAGAGGAAAAATAATAGACTGAGTTTACAAGAAAACGACAGCTCAACCGGGCCAACAACTCTTTAAAAGAAGGAAAGATCTCTGGATACTCTATTATGACACTAAGGAGACTATCTATCAAATAAAACACAAACACACAATTATGTATAAAAAAATATAATTGGTAAAAAAAATATTTATATATTTACACGATTGTACTTGGCACCATAAGAGTATGGCCCTTTTCGTTAATTATTATTGAAAAATACACATATGTAAACATATGTGTATTCTTTTCATGAATAATTTATAAAAAAAATATAGAAAAATATATAAATGGCAATCAAAGGTAATATCAAGCAAATTATTAACCAGTATATGAATGCTAAGTATGAACATTCGCTGATACTGATATATATATATATATATATATTATATATATATTATATATATATATATATATATATATATATATATATATATATATATATATATATATATATATATATATATATATATATATATATATATATTATAGAGATAAACATGTTACATATATATATATATTACATATATACATATATATATATTATATTATATTATTATTATTATTATTATTATTATTATTATTATTAGTTATATTATGCTATTATATATATATATATACATATATTATACAAATATTATTATACATATTATTATATATATATATATATATATATATATATAATATCAATTAACGGTAATATCGCAATAAGGTAAATTAGAGTGCAGCACTACGAATGCTAAGTATGAGCATTCGCCTATACTGACATACACATATATAGAATATATGCATATATAATATATAGAGAATTAATGGAAATTTCTCAATTATGTATAATATCAAAATTATGTAATTTATCGTATAGTACTTCAAAGGCTTAGTACGAGCATTTGTCAATACTACTATATACATATATAGAAGAACACGATCGGTACTAGGCAATCTGAATATTACGGACTATAATTTTTAATGTGTCATTTATGAAATATCAGCAAGAAACTTTGTACTTCAATTCTCTAAGTTTTATATTACAAATCAAACTACGGCTATTTAATAATGACTTAACTTAAGTGAATGATGTTCATCGACCCTCTGTTAGCATATTCATCCACGGAGATTATATGATACGCCTGCCTGGTTAACGGTGGCCCAGTGAACCACGCAATATAGCTGATCCTCTGAGTTGTAAATAAAAACGACATCAGGTTAACGGAACCCGTCAACATCAGAAGAAGAACAGATTACGACAGCTGGAGTGGACACGTGACTGGAGTACAAGCAACCAATGGCAATACGGCTACGAAATGACCAGTAGTCGATAATAAATGGACACAAAATCAGTCACTAGATTTGGTCCCAAAGTGCAAAAGGTTTGAAAAAGGCTGAAAAGTTCATTGAAAAAGTTCGGCAGTTTCCGAAATGGTTTGCGGGTGAGGTTTAGTTCTTGAGACACAAGGTAAGTGCAACAGGTTTGAAAAAGGCTGAAAAGCTCATTGAAAAAGTTCGGCAGTTTCTGAAACCGAGAAATGTTAGAGAGTTGAGAGGATTTTTAGGTTTAGTAGAGTTTGAAAGGAAGTTTTTGAAAGATTGTTCCGGAGTGATGAAACCTTTGACTGAATGGACTGGGAAAAAGAAGAGTACGATTGTAAAATGGAATGATAGAATGAAGGAAGCATTTGAGAAGTTGAAAGCTGAAGTTGCGAAAGATGTAGAGCTGGCTTATCCAGATTATAGTGAGGATGCTAAACCCTTGGAAGTGTATACAGATGCAAGTGGGTATTGTATGGGCAGTTGTTTGATGCAAGAACAGGTGATTGATGGGATTGAAAGAAAACGAATGGTTGCGTATGTTTCGAAAGCGTTTAGTATGACGGAGTGAAAGTATTTTACGATTGAAAAAGAGTTGGCTGCTTTGAGGTTCTGTTTGAAATTGTTGCGGCCGTTTTTGCATAGTATCAAGTTTGTAGTGAGAATGGACCACCAACCCTTGGTGTATTTGCAGAGAATGAGGACAGTTGATAGTAGGCTTGCGAGAACTTTGGAAGATTTGAGTGATTTTGATTATGTGGTTATGTTCTGGGTGAAAGGAATGAGATTGCTGATTTGATGTCGAGAATGCCTGGGAGTGAAAGTATGGATGAAAAAGGTAGTAATAGACCCTGAATATTTTTGCCTAAGGGATTAATGAAGGGGAAAGAAAGTCAAGGTGGGGGTGAATCTATGTTCGAAAGTGTGTTGTATGGGTTGCAAGATTTAGCTAGTGATAGGTTGGTTTCGAGAGTGCCTGAGAGTATAGAATTGCAGAGGGATGTTATGACTGAGGTATGTAACAAACCTGAGCAGATAGGGATTAGGAAGGTAAAACAGTTTATGAAAGAGTTAAAGGCTATCTGTAATGTAGGTGTGCTTTCTTTACAAGAGGTATTGATTGTTGTGAGCAAGTTATTTAAGATAGTTGTATGCGTGCATTATGGTGGGGAGAGACCGGTTTTGTATAGGAGTGATGGTGTAAATTGTGAAAACGTAGGTGAACTTCATTTACAGTGTTTGAGTGGAGTACATTATAATTGGGTAATTGAGAAAAAGTTATGATAGGAAGTATGTTTTGGAATTGGAAATGCAAGAGTTATGTTAGAGTGTGATGAGGATGTGAAAATGATTTGTCCAGGTGAAATTGAAGAGGTAGTGTATTGCAAGCATGGGATAAGTGGAAGAATGGAGGTGAAAGTGCAGGTGAATGGGAGAATATTTTGTGGATTGATTGATACTGGGGCACAGATTTCTTTAGTGAATGCATCTGTGGTACGAGAAATTGAGCGAGTGACGTGGCAGATACAGAGGAATAGTACAAATGTAAAGATCAAAGGGATCGGATCAGGTCAGATAGTAGCTTGGGAAGAGGTTTTATTAAAAGTAGAGGTAGGAACGTTAGGGGAAGTTGAACATAGGTTTGTTGTGCTTGATGAGGAACGAATGCTGTATTGTTTTTTGTTTGGGATTGAATTTTTGAGAATGAATGGGTTGTCTGTAGACGTAGGGAATGAAAGATTGTTGAAGGGAAGTTGAGAGGTTGTTAGAATGCAGAAGGAGAATGTGTGTGTGGCTGATTTTGTGGGAATGGTGAGAGTTGGTGTGGGGGATGAAGAATTGCTAAGTATGAAAGATATTGAGATAATGCAAGAGGAATGTCCTATGGTCTGTGAGTTGAGAAAATGTATTTTGTCGGGTAAGGAAGTGTGCAGATGGGACCAGTTGATAGAAGATTTTAGGGTATTTGCAAAAAAGTTTGTTGTGTGTGCTAATGTGGTGTATTATATTAGGAAAGTAAGAGAGGATGATTTGTATGTATCAGAATTTTCTGTAGTTGGGACGGTAGGGATGGTGTTATTAATTCACTGTAGGTTTGGACACATGGGAAATTTAAATTATGGGAAAGATAGTGAATGATGTGGCAACTACTTGTGAAGAATGTCAGAAAGGGAAGTATCAGAGAATGTATGTGAAACCCCCTGTGTTACGAATAGATGTGAATGAACCTTTTGAGTTAGTAGTGATTGATTGTGTTTCTTTGCCAGTGACTGCTGGTGGATATGTAGGAATGGTTGTGATGGTGGATCACAAGAGTAAGTTTGCTTATGCTGTGCCTGTGAAGAATAATACTAGTATGAATGTGGCTAAGGTAGTGAGAGAAGTTTTGTTGCTGATGTGTGTATATAAACCGAAGCGAATGTTGAGTGACAATGAACCAGAGTTTGTAGGGCAGGCGTTTGAGCAAATGTTGATTGATTGGGGCATTGAACATGTGAAAACGACGCCGTATATGCCTAATTTGAATGTCTGAAGTTTGTAAGTTTTAAGGTAGGGGAGAAGGTTTTAAAGGAATTGAGAAAGGACGATTGAATGTGAGTAAGATGAGAGAAAAGTTTGAGGGGCTGTATGTTGAGAAAAGGGTTATGCCTAATGGGGTTAGTTACGTGTTAAGAGATTGAGAAAGATGGTAGTGTGAATGAATTTAGAGCGCATCAAGTGCAATTGAGGCCATGGAGAGAACAGCCTGGGTACTTGAAGTCTCATCCAGTGTATAAGTTTTTAGTGAATGCGGATGACTTGAATGAGAATGGGGAAAAAGTGGATGACTTGTGGTTGAATGGGAAAGAGTTAGGGTTTGTGGAGAGGATAAGAAAAAAGAAGCAGAAAAGGGGAATTTTGGGCAATGTGAGTAGACTACAGATGTTGTTTCACGATGATAATAAGAAGGATGAGTATTTTTCTGGATTTTGGTGGAATAATGGGCAGTTTGAGAAAAAGTATGTATATTGTATGCAAGTTTCCGTTAGATGAAAGTGAGAGTGTGATGGCAGGATTGAGAGATATTAGAGATAGGAGTGTGCATATGAAAGTGAATGATTTGAGTAAACTCTGTGTGGAATTGGATGTAGTGAATGTTATAAAGGCAAATGCCAGATGAGAGAGATTGATAAAGAGATTGCAGAGATGTCTGAGCGGTTACCTAGGAAAGGAAGTGTGAATGAAGTGGTGGAGGTAAGAGATGAAAGAGAGGAAAGTAGTGAGAATAAACAAAGTGAACAAGTGATGGAATATGAGAGGCCGTGTACTAGGAGTAGAGGCACGATAAAAGAATATGATTGGGTGATGAAAGGTGATTTATAGATGGAAAGTGATTGTAGGGTAAATATGATACAAACTTAGGTGGGAGGGATGTGGTGAGCTGCCTTAGTGGTACGTATTTTAGTAAGGTCAGTATTAGGTTCTGGAGGAGGTTCAGCAAGTCAGTCAGTCAGAGTCAGGCAGTAGTAGAGGTCTTGGGAGTGTTAGGTCCGTAAGTATACAGAAGTCTATTTTTTTGTTTGTATCATATTTATTATTTAGGTAAAGTATGATTGTGGTTTGAAGGGGGAGTACATGTGATTTGTAAGTGGCTGGATGTTCTGACGACGTCATTGGGGTTCCCTTTTTTGTACTTATTTACATTTGTTTATTTGTTGTCGCGGCAGGCTCCGCTCTTTCATTTTTTGTTTTGGTTGAAAGTGAATGATTGTAGATGAGTGTTGTTAATTGGTTTTTCATGTATATATTTTTTTCCTTCAGTAGGATTTATTTAAATTGATTTGGACGTATTATTAATTAAAGGATTTGATGTATGGGATCCTGTATAGTATTGGATTGTGGATACTGAATGATAGTAGATGGTATGGTGAAGAGTTTTAGTGGTTCTTTGGCTTTCTGGAAATTGTTCTTTTGGATGTGGAATCTTTTGTTATCTGCAGGTATTGAATTAAGGGTACTTATTTTTTATTATTATGATGATGATTATTGGAATTAGTAATATTATTACTAATTATTGTTGTTATTAATTTTTATTACTTTTATACTATTATGAGAAATATTAGTAGTAGAATACTGTTTTTTTTTAGAATCAAAGTATAGGTATGGTATTGGAGCAAAGGTGAAGGTGTACTGCGGTTTATTTGGAATTGGGAAAATAGCAGTTGTGGAAAAAACTGGTCAGTAACACTGCCCAGGTAATACTTAATGTTAATTTTATTTATTTTTTATTAATGTTTTGATATATTGATTTTGATTTTTTTGATGATTTAATTATTTCATGATGTTATTTTTCAATAATTTTTCTCATATTTCACTTAATAATTAATGTGTTAGTAATGATATGCATTATTATTTCTTTATTATTTTCATAATTTTTTTTCAAAATTTTATTGTTGTTATACTAGGGTTTTTGTTTCAGTTTTGTTTCGTGGACTGGTTATCACATTTGATTTTTTTGGAGCTGGATTTTTTTCTGGGACTGCATTTTTTTTTGTTGAAGCCGAATTTATCTCCTGGATTTTTTTAACTCCAATTTTTCTTGGGGTTGCATCCTTTTTTGTTGGACCATTTTTTTCCATTTTTTTAATTGAAAGTGGAACAATTAAAGTAAATTGAAAAATCAAATTTGAAAAACTATATACATTTAAAATCAAAGAAAGTAAAGTGGAAATTCGAAAGAAGATAAAGGGAAAAATTAATATTTGAAAAGACAAACTAAAAATACAATTGGAAAAGGAAAAAAATAAACTACAAAAAAAAAGAAAAAGAAAAAAAGAAAAGACCGGCTGAACATATTGTAACATATTTTGAAAATTATAAAAGTAAACATTAAAATGGGAAAATATAGTATAAAGTAGAGGTACCACAAGTTGTGGTAAACACTAAGATTGAAATAAAGTGGTACCAAAAGATGTGAATAAAACCTGAAAATAAAGTGGTACTGTATGTGGAAAAATTAAAACTTAAAAACAATATTTCAGATTTGACAATTTTGTATATTTAATTTTTTTATTCTATTGAATTTATCGTTTATTATATTTTATTGTCTATAAATTTTATATGTTGTAGGTATATGATTTTCTTAATTCATATTGTAGTATATGGTGTATTGTAATACCTGGTGGTGGAACTGGTAGTGGGATACTGTAGTAAGTGGTATTGGGATACCGTGTGTATTTGCTTGTAACTGTGTTAGGATATTGTATAAATTAAGTGTTGTATTTAGTTTTACTTTGATATAATTATATAACTAAATAATTAAGAAATTTTTGGAAAATTTATTGTGGATTCATTTGTTTTTATATTTTCTTTAATAAACGTAAAGTGTATATGTGTGGTGTCATTTGTTTCTTTCCTTCAGTTGCCCTGACAGATAGCCTCACAACAACTTTTCAAATTGTAGTTTTAGATTAACATAACGTAAAATCCACTACAGTGAGTGTGTTGGGAATCGACAGGATGGAAGACTGAAGGAAAAGTGGATTGAGTCAGAAAAGGAATGAATGGAGGAGAGAAATGTGAGTTTGGCAGAGGCGAGAAGAAAGGTTCATAAAAAGAGTGAATGGCGGGGCTTTGTGAGGAGGTATGGTTGTAGCCCACCTAGGATAAGTAATGAATCCCACATTGACGAGATCTCATAGTGAGGGTCCATCGCAGTCCCGTGAAGCTCCAGGGTGAATTTTTCTGACTGCGACGAGTTCTCACAAATTGGTATAAAGGGGGCGGGGCGGTAAGGCTGTTTTTTTTTTTCTACTTGCTTCATATTCTTCTACTATTTTTCTGTTTCCGGTGCATGTTACGCACCTTACCTCCAGTCTTGGGCGAAATACACAAAAAATCAAGGAAGCAAATAAAGAAATGGTGGTGCATGATGATGATATATCATATATATATATATATATATTATATATATAT
>JABUQX010000780.1:15000-62500 GCA_015478945.1 Trachelipus rathkii
GTGTTGGGAACCGACCGGCTGGGAGACCGAAGAGAAAGTGGATTGAGTCGGTGAACGAATGTCTGAAGGAGAGAAATGTGAGTTTGGCAGAGGCGAGAATAAAGGTGCATGATAGGAGAGAATGGCGGGGTTTTGTATGGGGGCATGGTTGTGGCCCACCTGGGCCAGGGGATGAACCCTTACATTGACGATTTACCATAGTGAGGGTCCGTCGCGGTCCCATGATGCTCTAGGGTGGATTTTCTGTCTGTGACGAGTTCTCACTAATTAATGGTACAGAGGGGGCGGTTAGGCTGGGCTTTCTTTTCGACGTTTGTCATATTCTCTTACTGCTTTTCTTTTATGCATGAAAAACACCTTACCCCCAATCTTGGGGCAAAGAGGAAGATGAAGAAAGAAAGATATATATATATATATATATATATATATATATATTTTTATATCTCATTTATATGTTATAAAGTGCATGTACCAGCTGTTATCGATACTGTATAGAGTATCACAATATAATTTTTTGAGAAATTTAAATTGTATTGTTAAACACAAAGTCAGTGAAAGGAAAGTTAAATAGCTTATGCATTGCTATTTAGGTAACCATTCTCTAATATTTAAAATCAAATGCTCTTAAAGTATGATGAAGAAACAGGAGCTGATCAGCAAGTGTTAGAGGAAGAATTACGATTCAGTACTTTTTTAAGATATTCCTGCCTTGGCTAGATATTCATCTCGCTAAATACCTTGAAGGTTGAGCCACCCCCCCCCCGACCCCCCCCCCCCCCCCCCCCCCACCCACAAAACCCCAACCCCCCCCCCTCACCCCCCCCCCCCCCCCCCCCCCCCCCCCCCCCCCCCCCCTTTAGAGATATTTCCTAAGCTAATGTCAGGTAAGATGCAATCGGAATAAAGAGCTGTTCTTTCTTTCCACCATAACAGTGAATCAGAATCCAATTTTCGTTCCATAAGTGGTGTACTGCAAAATATTTATCCACAGGAGTTTGAATAGTATTTTCTAATCCAGGTGTTTTCTCTCACTGCTGCTTCTACGTTGCATTTTAACTTTTTTCTTCTTTGATCAGTTCCACTTGTTTGATTGTAATCTGAATATTACTTCATTTTCTTCTGACGATTTTTCTTGCAGCATGTCATCAAAGCACTTCCAGAAAAATGAATGTGTTTCCTTCTCAATATCTGCCGTTTCATTTCAGATTCTTCATGTGAATCTGTATGAGACTGATCATTTTGATCATCATTTTGTTCATCAGAATCTGAACTTAATGTAATATTTTCTTTAGCTTTTATAAAAAGTTTTACTTCTTCTTTGAGCATAAATTTTATTTTATTTTGATCAATAATATCAAAGGGAGCTAATTTGTATTGTGGATTTAGAAATGTTGCAAGTACATAAAGTTTCTTCTCCTTAAATGGTACGCAAAACGTTAGTACATCAATTTATAAGTTCATCTTTCATAGTTTTTACACCGCTATCCTTCCAAGTTTTTGATAAATTTTTTTGCAGGTATTACAAAAGATAAATCTACATCATCATCACTCGCTCTTTTAGTTAATTCTTCAAATGGTTGTAGCAATCTAATTATATTCTCCATTAGCTTCCAGTGATTTGCATTTAAGATATCTAGATTGTTTTTTGAATTTGAAGAATATATAGTAATTGCAATTTTTTGCTCTATGATCCTTTGCGCATATAATATTGAAATTCCATCTTGTTTTCACATCTTGGATAAGCTTGGTGTATTGGCAAAATTTGAGATTGAGACTTTTGAATTCAGTTAACTTAGTTGTTAGCAATTGGTGATCTACGAAAATGGACCTACAATTTTCCTACATAAAGAATTAAATCTTTAGTTGATTTTTAAGAAAATAAAGCATCATGTATTACAAGCTGTAAGGAATGAATAGAACATTTATAACACCTGTCGCTCTCATCATACCTTTGGTAATGTTTGGATTATCTGTTAGACAACATAATATTTTCTTTTTTTTAAATCCCAGCTCTTAAGTATCCTCACTTTTTAGACATATATTTTCTGCTGAGGGGGAAACACTAAAACTACTGATTTGAAGTCGGTGCTTCACTCGTCCTTGAAAATCTTTATCAAGTTCAAATGCCCTGACATACTTTAAAGCTTTCATTGCTTATATGAGCAAGTCCAAATATCTGATGTTTATGATATTGCTTGAAATTTCTTGCAGCTGAAGTGTTATTTGTTCTTTACCCTTTATATATTTGTTTGGATAATCTCTTCTGAAAAGTACCTTCTTGATGGAATATTATATTGTAGACATACGTAATTTATTAATCTCTTAAATCCAATGTCTTCTACAAAAGAAATGGCAGATTCTCCACAGCAATCATTTCCCCAATTTTAAAATGAATTTCTGTGCTTTTTTTATCATTAATTTCCAAATCTTTGTTTTTATCAGTTATTTCAAACAGTGCAGGCTGAAAACATCTTTTTTTAATAGAGTAGAGGTGATGATTGATGGACATGGATCATCTTCAGCGTGTCTGTGATATTCATGTTTTCTTTTTTCGCCACTTTTCCTCTTGAAGATTTCAGATATTTCTTTTATCTTCAAATATGTGGTTTTGTTTCTTTTCAAGATGATCTAGTAAAGAATTTGCTACTATAATATTTTTAACCTCTCTTTGGGTTTCCTCTTGATAGTAAATGTATTACCAGTAGCGCAACAAGTAGTACACCTCACGGGTTTGGTCCTCTTCAAGGAGTGTAACTTCTCTAGGTAGTTACTACTTAGGATCCGGACGAGGAAGGTGCATGATAATTGCATGTTTAGAGTCAATCCTTCATATATATATATATATATATATATATATATATATTATATATATATATATTATATATATATTATATATACTTATATATATTATATATATATATATAAATAAAAGGTAAGTATAAATGGAAATTACATAGGTAAGTATAAATGAAAATTTCATTCTCCGGCCTCTGGCCAAAATTACTCTCAGTTATCTTTAAAACAAATTAAATTTTTAACAAGCTTAAATCTAGCTTAGCCTAGGTCAGGGATATATAAAAATTATAAGGTAGGTGAGTGTTTAGTGGCCACTGAGTGAGGGTGTGTTTATTTTTGCTCTTCCATTTTACTATTATAATCTGTGTAATTGCAAGTGAATTTAGCTAACAAATTAGTGTTGTCTATCTAACTGTGTATTTTAGAAATTTGTGTACTTATTATTGTGATTATTTCTGTATTAATTTAATTTAGTTGAGTATTGGACTCAGTTAGTGTTTGATAGGTTAACCCTAGGCTAGAGTAGTTAAGAGATTTCCTGTATAGCCTACTGTGTGTTTGCAGGTTTATTTGAATTATTAAATAGTTCTTTGTGTTTAATATGTTTCGAAATATTTAATTTTGTGTAATTTAAATAAATTAAGTTTACCAGCAGCCATAGCCATAAGTAGGCCTATTATAAAAAATTATATAGACTTAGCCTAGGGCCTAGGCTATACTATATTCAAGCTTGTTTTAAGATATTAATTTCTTTCTAGGCCTTAGTGATATTTAGTAAACTGTAGTTGGTGAAATAATTGGTACAAGTTGGACTACTGTTAGGCCTACCTTATAATTTTTATATATCCCTGGCCTAGGCTAAGCTAGATATAAGCTTGTTAAAAATTTTAACTTGTTTTAAAGATATTAGTTTATTTCTTTTTAGGCTTTGGTGATAGTTAAACTGTAGTTGGTAAAAAAATAGGTAGCTACAGGTTAAGTAAGCTAATAAAAATAAAGGTAATATGCTTGTGTTTGATATCTAGTGGCGACTGTAAGATGTGAAAAGTGAATAAGCGCCCTGTTGTGTTTGTGAAATGCAGAGAATTGTGTGGTTAAGGAAGGAAGATTGGCAAGACTAGTAAAAATATGAATGGAATTGAAATAAGAAGTATTTGCAGTTGAGAAAGGAGGGAAGGTTAGGAAAAAGTTTATGAGGGATGCTGAGGCGAGAGGGAGCGGGATATAAGTTTGTAGACAGGGAATAGTGATTCACCTAGCAGAAGATGGGGAAAAGGATAACAGTAGTTGAAATAGGTCTTGCAGATGAATATAGAGTTGTAGGAATTAGAAATAATAGTTTAAAGATGAGGATCTCGAAAGTCAATCAGCCTGTGACCTGCAGTAACAGGTTCGACTGTCTTCCAGATGGGGAGGGATCAGAGAGTGCCAATGGTAATGTTGAGTTTTCTAAAGGGAAGACTGCATTACATTGCTAATCTGGAGACCTTATGATACGATACCTAGATAGGACTTTTCAAAGTAAGAATAAAAAGAAACGATTGAGAGTATGTTATCCAGGTGCCAGAGTGAGTGATATCGTGGATAGGATAGATAGAGAGATTGATTCTACAAATGTTGATTCAAATGTGATTGTGCATGTGGGTGCAAATGATATAGGTCGTTGAAGTTCAGAAGAATTAGTAGCAGATTATAGGAGATTGATTCAGAAGATAAAAGCTAGTGGAAGAAGGTGCATGATTTCTGGGATTTTACCTAGGTTAGGTGCAGGTCAGGAATGGGGGATAATGCTTTAGGTGAAAATGAAAGGATTGGGAATTATGTTTTTCAGAAAATATTATTTTTTAAATTTATGGGGAGAATTTCTAGACAAATTTTTGCAATGACGTAGTTCACTTGAGTCCTAAAGCTGTTGAGCTTTCAGTGTAATTTTAAGACTTGATTTAGCAAAAAACTAGGCAAAGTTGTAAGTGATCTAAATCTGTGAAACTAAACTAGAGCAATGGTAACAGTAATAGATGTGATATAATTAAAAACTGGGGTTGTTATAGGCTTAAATAAAGATGATATCAACACAAATAAAAGCATTTCGAATATCAAATGATTCTACCACAAATACTCATAGTCATAGAAATAAAAAAGATGAGCTGATTAGTTATACCATAAATAGAATCTAGACCATTATTTGCATAACTGAAGCACGGGTTAATGAAGAATTATATGGAGACTCCTTTCAGGAATATGAAATTGACGGATATTCACTTTATTTATACCAGCGTAGAGGAAAGAAGGGTGGGGGTGTGGCGCTTTATATTAAAAGCAATATATTCAATCTGTATTAATGACTGACTTTAAAACTAATCATGATATTGAATCGGTGTGGGCAGATATCCTTATGTTCGATAAATCATATAGAATAGGGGCATTTTATAGACCTCCTGGCCAGAGTCAAGAATTAGACTAAGAAATTGTAAAAGAAATTGAGACAGCATGCCACAGTAAAGAAAAAGGTATAGTCATAATGGGTGATTTTAATTTTCCTGGCATTCAATGGGATTCCTTGTCTAATACGGACCATAGTAGTTCTGTATTTATAAATTGTATACTAGATAACTTTTTGAGCCAGATGGTCCATGAACCCACAAGACACGATGCACTATTAGACTTAATATTAACTAACGATGAAAGTATGGTGGGTGAGGTTAGAGTTGAAGAGAATTTAGGACTTAGTGACCATAATATAATTAGATTTAATATGAATGTGACATCTGGGCCCAAATTGCAAGTTAACCCATTCATGCCCGAAATTAAAAAAGTTTAAATTTTTTTTTAAAATTTAAATATATAGTCTATTTTAGTCCTAGAAATATCAATTTCCAAGAATTTTAAAAAAATTCCGTCTCTTGCATAGATTTTTCGGCCGTGTCTTTTTAGACACAGTGGGCATTAACGTTTGCAAAAATTGAAAATTTAGGGAAAATGACACTTTTTTCTAAAGTTTTATCATTTTTATTATTATTATTATTATTATATATATATATATATATATATATATATATATATATATATATATATATATATATATATATATATATATATATATATATATATATATATATTTATTATTTTTTTTTTAAATATCTCATTTATTTATTATAATTTATAGATATATATATTAATATCTATATTATAATATATATATATTTATTATATATAAAGTAACTATATATTTATAAACGGTTAATATATATATATATATATATATATATTATATATATATATATATATATAAGATATATATATATATACTATATATTATATATTATATATAATATATACTATATATATATGAACAATTTAATTTATATGATATTTAGCAAAACAAGCAATTGGATGAAGACCTACATTGCATTGTGTGCCACTAAATTGGACAGATATTCTACAAAATGCAAATCTCCTACGTTTGTCTATTCTGTCCATTAGATGATCTTTTCGGTGAAATCGAATGGCATTCAGTACGTGTGTTTTAGTGCTTGGTTTTACGCCTCAAGTTGTCAATATGTCAGGGGCAGATAAAAGGGAGATTACGATTTGTCTAGTAAATTCAAGAAATGTTTTCAATATTACGGTATAGCATCCACAAATTGACAACACTGCCATTTTGGCAAAAGGAAAGTAAGGTCAATACCATTGTTGAGATCATATTCTAATTCGGTACATTGCTCACATTTTGTCGAACAGATCCACTCCTCCCATGTTTTTATTATACAGTTTTACGATATTTGGTTGAGGAATAACTGCTTGTTTCCTCTCTCCTTTGCTCCAACGTTTGCAGCTAACAATTTCAAAGATGTCTCTTTATTTTGAGTTTGTAACCATGGGTTTTTGACTGTTGTCGTTCCATCGAACAAGAGTAATTCCAGATCCAGACATCAAAAGAATTATGAAATAAACGTACAAATCATCGACAGAAGGAGTAATGTTTTGTGTAAATCTTTTTGAGAAGCATATTTTACAGATTCTTTGCATAAATGATCCATAAGTTCCTCCGTAAAACATATCTCGAAAAGGTCGACTGGTTTTCCTTTGAATTCTTTGTTCTCTGGAATTGCAGGCTTGGTTCTTTGCTGCTATGGTTTTTTTTTACAGTCAAATTTCTTGGGATGATTTTTTTTAAGATTTGCAGATCATTTCGAAAACAATTTTACCTTTATTGAAGTTACGCATTGCTTTTTTGTCAGGCTAGTTGACGGTTCTGATATTTACTCTTCTACTGGAATATCTATCGTAAGTCCTTTTCTTATTGCTCTTAGCTCTGCTGTTTGAGATAAAACGCACTTTCCAATGTCTTTAACATTGGTGGTGAATTCCTCTGCATCATCTCTATCAAAGCTCCCACCATCCTGAGGTGGATTGAGAACAATTTCAACAAGACCTGCCGCATCAATCTCAGTACTAACACTTTCGGCTTCTTCATCATTTTCTAATATATTTAAGATTTCCTCTGCATCTCGTATAATGTTACGTTTTTTAGAGGCCATATTGTGCTGAAAATTATATATTATATTATTATTATATATATATTATTATATATATATATATTTATATATATAATCTATATATATATATATTATTATATATATATATATATTATAATATATATATCCTTGGTTATTCATTTGTATAAATGGATGGGGTTATGAAAGAATCTCGAGGTGGGATGGCAGGAAATGGTGTTAGAAATGGTGGAGCATGGAGATGAGTGGAGGGTGCCCTACTATTATAATGCGGGATGATTTGGTTCTGTGTGCGAATCTGAAGAGAGTTTGAGAGGATTGGTAGCGAAATTGGCAGGGTGTGTAAAAGGCAGGGGCTTGAAAAGTAACGATATAAGAGTAAGGTTTAATGGTTGTGAGTGAGGACACTCCTCAGTGTGAAGTTATTTAGAATGGTACTGGAGCCTGGAACAAGTGTCTGAGTAAAATATTTAGGGTAATATGTTGGATAGAAAGGAACGGACGATGCAGATGTAGTAGGAAAGTTGTGAATGGCAGGAAGGTGCTGGTGCAATTAAATCGTTTTGTGAATGTAAAGGGCACTAAGTCTTGAGTGCGCTAGGGTTTTTAATGAGGGTATGTTTTGTTACCTGTGTTATTGTATAGTAGTGAGACTAATGGTCTGGAATAAAAAGTATAGTTCTAAACTATGTGTTCAATGGACAATCTTTAGGGGTGTGCTAGGTTGTGAGAAGAATTGATAAGAGAGGAATGTAAACGTATTAGAGAGTGGTGTGGTGTGAAGAAGGGAAATGAGAGAATAAATGAAAGTTATGTTGAGATGGTTTGGTCCATATGGAAGGATGAATGATAGTCGGTTGGATTAAGCGAATGTATAGTGGCGATGTGTTGGGAACCGATCCGCGGGGAGACCGAATGAAAAAGTGGATTGAGTCGTAAAGAAAGTCTGAAGGAGAAGAATCTGAGTTTGGCAGAGGGCGAGCAGAAAGGTGTATAACAGGAGTGAATGGCGCGGGGTGTTAGGGGGTATGGTTGTGGCCCACCTGGGCCAAGGGATGAACCTTACATTTGACGATCTACCATAGCTGAGGGTCCATTCGCTGTCCATGAAGCTTAAGGGTGGATTTTCTGACTGCGATGGGTTTCCACTAATTAATGGTAATGAGGGGGCGGTAAGGCTGGGCTTTCTTTCGACTGTGTCATGTTCTTCTACTGCTTTTTCTTTTCCGAGCCCGTCGGCACCTTACTCCCATTTTGGGAAAATATAAGGAAGATGAAGAAAGAAGAAGAAGAATATATATATTATATATTATATATATATATTATATATATATATAATATATAATATATTATTATATTATATATATATATATATTATATATTATAGATATATATATATATATGTTACTAAATTTTTAAGGGATATATTTCAGCTACAATAGCAAGTAAAGATAAAATCGAAAGTAAAAGAGTCACAATACAAAAAAGTTCAAAATTTTTGTTAACGTTACTTCCCACTGTGTCTAAATAGACACGAGGTTAAATAACACCCTATAAAATTTATTCAGCTAATGAAATATTCGTTTTCACAATTTCAGCTCAATAACTCATTAATATAAATAAATAAAAAGATAATAAATAACAGCCAAACATATAACACTCTCAAAAAAACACTTACAATTCAAAATTTAGAGTTGTCTTCATAAAAATTTTATCTTAATATAAAAAATCAAAGTGTAAAATGAAAGTATAAAACCAATTTTAGGAAAAATTTGCCATATAATAATAATAATAACTTCCTTAGAATAACCATGCATACCAACTACGAAAAACAAAAATATATGCTATTTTTTTTAATTATATGACGTCATGTTTTTGGTGTCTAAATAGACACAGTGGGCATTAATGGGTTAATAAGGAAAGGATCTTAGATTTCCGAAATGGTGATTTTACCAAATTACAAGACATGCTTAGTATAACTGATTGGGATAAAGGTTTAAAGACCAAAACTGTTTTATTATGTGGAACATTTTAAGCAAATTTAATGAAATTCAGTCAGTATAATTTAAAGATAAACCCATAGGGTGGCGAAGAGAAAACCTGTTTGGTGGAATAGAGAGATAAGAGATAAAATTAATGAAAAGCGTAGATGTTTTAAAATATTCAAGGGTAGTAATAGGGAAGATGATTTAGAAAATTATAGGAAAAATAGAAACGAACTTAACCAATAAAAAAAAAAGGAAAAGCAAAGGGAAGAAATTATTTTAGCAAGGAATAGTAATAAGAACCTGAAGAAGTTTTTTAGCTTTTATAAATTTAAAAGTAAGAATAGGACAATTGGTCCAATTAAAATTGATGAAAATTTAGTGAGTTCAGATAAGGAGTTGGTCAACATTTTCAATGCTTATTTTGCTTCAGTGTTTACAGAGGAAAGATTAGATAATAGTTTGGAGACTAATAGTTCTTGTATGCATGTAACAAATAGACTTACAGATTTGAATTTGACGTAAAAGATATTAAACGTTTATGACCATATTGATCCAGGTAAAGCTGCAGGGCCTGATGGGATATATGGTAGAATTCTCGAAAGAGGGTAGTATCAGCATGGCATGCACTGTTTTTTGATTTTTAAGCGATCTAATAACATTGGTGAGGTACAGATGAACCGGAAAACAGGCAAATGTTGTGCTATTTATAAGAGGTTAAGGAAGAATTTGGGGAAATTATAGGCCAGTTACTTAAACATCTCTGGTTGTAAAGCTTCTGGAAAAGTTACTGAAAGGTCATATAGAGAAATATTTGAAGATCAAAGGTATTGTATGACTCCCAGCACGGTTTCAGAAAGGGAAAGTCATGTCAGGCAAACCTTTTAGAATTTATGGGAATACATTACTGACTGCATTGACGGAGGAGATCCAGTTAATATTGTATATTTAGACTTTAGTAAGCTTTTGAAAGTTCCCACATAAGGCTGATGAAAAAGTTATTGCAATGTGTATAGGTGGAGTGGGTACATGGTTGGATTAAAGAGTGGTTGCGAAATGAAAACAGTGTGTACAACTAAATGGGAATAAATCATCATGGGAAATGTTGAAGAGTGGTGTCCCACAGGGTTCAAGTGCTGGGCCACTAATTGTTCCTCATATATATAAATGATTTAGACCAGGGACTTTAATGCAAGGTTTCTAAGTTTTGCAGATGATACCAAAGTGCCACCTCAGTTAGGAATAGGGAAGGATGCCATAAAGATTCAAAAATAATCTGTAACTTGCTGGGGTGGGCAGAATAAGTGGGCAAATGACAATTTTATAGTAAAAAGTGTAGGTTCTTCACCTAGGTTACTCAAATAAAAGTTTTAACTATGATATGAATGGGGATTTGGCTTGAGTCTGTGGGACCAAGAAAAAGATTTAAGGTGTGATTATATAGCAGTAATTTGAAAAAGTAGCTAATCATGTTTGGAAGCTGGAATAAAGCTAATAAGCATGCTGGGCATAATAAATCGCAATGTTGTCTTACAAGAGCAAGGAAGTAACTAATAGTAAACTGTATAATAGCTATGTTAGGCAGTTATGAGTATTGTGCACAAGTTTGGGCCCTTTATTTAAAGAAAGACTTAGATAAGCTAGCAACGTAGGGCAACAAGGATGCTTTCTGGGTTTGAGGGTAAGAGCTATGAAGGGGTAGGCTGAAGGAGTTAGGAATGTTTCTGTAGAAAGGCGATTTTCAGAGGGGACATGATTCAAGTCTACAAAATATTTACATCTATTGATAATTACAGAACCAATCAATTTTTCATAGTAGAAACATGGACAGGTGATCAGGGGCATAATAAGGAAATTAAGAAGAAAGCATGTCATCTTGATATAAGAAGCATGCATCAATAATAGGGTTTGTTAAATTTTTGGAATAGTCTGCAGAGGAGGTTGTTGAGTTGTGACTCGATTGCAACATTTAGAAAGGGTTAGATCTCGTTTATGGATGGTTCGGTACATATAATATATTACAAAGCCAAATTGGCGGGTTTTTAGTTATAGTAGTTATTAATGTTAGATGGCAAGTGTGACCATAAACTTAGTTATTAATGCATGTGATGGTTTGGGTATCATATATGATATATATATATTATATAATATATAGTATATTATTATTAATATATATATTATATTATATATATATATATATATATTATATATAATATATATATATATATATATATATATAAATATATCATTAGTTTTGACTAAGCCAAATTGGTGGATTTGTAGTTACCACAATTGACAAGCCCTAGGGTGCTTTGTGGATTTGCATGAGCATGCTTTGGTTAGTGGGGTTGACTGGGACAGTTTTTGATAGCCCATGTGGCTTTTACTGTCTCTATATTCTTAATGTCTTAATGTCTTATATATATATATATATAATATATATAATATATATATATATATATATTATATATATATATATATATATATATTATATATATATATATATATATATATATATATTAATAGGCTTTACATCTGTTCAAATCCTATGTGTTTTTTGTATCAATAAACTGCTGATATAAAAATACCAAAAATTCATCCTAGATCTCTAACCAGAAACCTAGTTAAGGAAAAGTATGGTGGTGGTCCATGTGAATTAATAATGACTGAACCATATACTTACAGGCAGATTATTCGGTATTATTATCACCTTACTCATGTGAACCATAGCTGTGATATATCAGTGGCAAATTAAAAAGGATATAAAATATGTTTGGTCTACAGTGAATCCAAGACTACCTGTGATTACTGATAAATCCATAGTTAAAAAATATTACCTTCTTATTCTAGTGAAAGATATTAATTGCAAGCATTGTAAAACACATGCCAAACACAATCTAGATGCAAAACTGAATAGGCTTTTCGGTATTTCTGCATGCTGCTGTTCCCTGGATACCGTACCTTGCAGTGATTCACGTGTACACTGTACAATTTACCACTGTGTTCAAGAACATATTATATGTGTTTGCTCTCAAGGTGTAAACATACCATGTGGAGATCGAGCATACCTACAGGATCAGAGATAATATCAGATCAGGGAACATATCAGCTGTCTTCAGTAGATAAAGCAGCTGTCAAACGTCAAAGAAGGACTAAACATAGGCAGGGAAGAGAACCTATTCAAGAACAGGTTGAGCACCTACCAGGATCTTTCGTGATTGCCAAGTCACCTGAACATATAGAAGGATCTAAGTACGAGGTAAGTTTTCTTACAATATTTACTTTCATCATATGTTAAATACAGTAACTAATAAATCAATATATTCAACCAAAATAATATTTATATTACAAACTACAAGGATGTGCTTCATTTCAATTCAGGAAGAACATGAATGACAGCAGAGAAAGATAAACAATTGTTGGGGGGGGGGGGCTACTTCCAGTAGCCCTAATATATATATATATATATAATATATAATATATATAATATATATATATATAATATATATATTAATATATTATATATATATATATATATAATATATATATATATATCCAGATTATCATCTGGAGAAATTTTTATTATAAACCAAAAAGAAATTTGATTTATAAGACCATCGAAATTTTATATACAGCCTGCAAATTTCGAGAATTTTCTCTCAGATCATTCCCCCCCCCCCCCTTCCCCCTCCTTCATATACAAGCTGATCTACACTCCCCCTTTTTTTTTTTTGATGCAGATAAAGGATAAAGCGTCAGTTTAAGTTGCCAACGAGCGTTTTATTGGTAAGTTGAAATTCCTTATTAGATCCAGTTATATCTCAGCATATTATTTAAAAGTATACCATTTTATTTCATCACTTGGATTTCCCTTTTTCTATATTTAAAACATCTTAATTTTAATAAGACAAATAGCAAAAAATTGTTCTGATGGACTTTTCTGGAAACTCTTCCCCCGTAATCTCCCAGAGAATACTAACCCTCCTTCCCTCCCCCCCTCTTGTCTGATAAATTTCTCTGAGTTGCCAATAAACGAATTTTTATTTTTTACTATATCTATTTTTGGATTTTTGGTTAATCGACGATTTTTTTATATCTCTCAGAATATCTATTGTTATATTCTTTCATTCAACACACTCTAAATTGTCTACATGAACAGAAGTCTTACGAAATAAATTACCATCCGTTCTCTAGCTACCTCTAGCATTTTTCATTATCTCCCTGTAAATTATAATCCCTCATTCTCTCCCCCCCTTCGCCCATGCGACCCGGTTGAAAACGATGGAGAGCAAAGCATTATTATAGAACTGATGAATCTTGCCGGTCGTGTACTTTTACCTTTGTGCTCATTTGTGATAATTCTTGGTAAGCATTTTTTCTTTTTACCATCTCACGTTTTAAATTTTATAGTTTTTATTCTTAGAGTTTGAAAACCAACCAAACTCGGTGACTTTAAAAAATTCAAGGCCTAAAACAGGCAAACTCTGCCTATACCTTAGTTAACGTAGGCCTATATTAAACACGGGTGGCGAAAAATTTCGCCGGAAGCATTATGGAGTAAAGTTTTATTCTTTCTTCTCTTTTCCATAAAATTTTTGTTTTGCAATATCATACATATTATAAATCTAGATGTTTTTCTCAAGCGTATATATTCCTTTTGTTTCTTATTATAAAATTTTCTTTATACGCTTTAAAATAGTCTACTAAGGGCCCTATTTTTACCCGGCCATACTTTATTTTTTTAAATACTTGCAATAAATTTTTTTCATTTTTTTTGAAAAAGTCTGACAGATGGGTACTAAATCCATATGGAAATTTCAACTGTAATTTCACATAATGGGAGATTGGAATACGCTCCTTCTTTGTGAAACCACTTATCGCACCCACGCCCACTTTTAAGGATGGTAGGATTTCTTTATAGGCACCCAATGATGAAACTACCTCCGAACTTATTAAGTTAATACCTGCCCCACTGTCTACAAGACATTTTATTCCAGGAGGAGGCAAATCATCCAAGGTCACGGTCACTACTAGGGGATCAATATCCGCCTGACAGAGGGCTATATGTATGACCATTCCCTTGTCCAGGTCCATCAGATCAGACACAGGAGAACCAGCAAACCTTTTTTTGGGATCCCGACCAGTGGTTTTCGAATTTTCCTACATTCTCTTTTCCGTGTGATGGTAACGCAAAGAGTAGGTTTAGACCTTCATCCATATGGTCAGATTCTGGAGAGTCCCGTCCTGATGTCTCTCCCACAGGCTGACTCAAGCCTGGGGAGACCAATGGTTTAAAGGTGCCGAACGAGCTTCATCAGGTCCTTCACAACGGCCCTCTAAGTGGAACTTTGAACAAACATCACAAGGATCCAGGAAACGCCTTAGAGTCCTTTGTGGTTTTTCCTTCACAGGGGACCGAGACTTCTCTTCTTGTGGGGGATTTTCTATAGAAAACTTTCTGGACAGGAATGGTTCCACGGGCATTATTATTTGCTGGAGAAGCAGATGCGTTTTGGCCTTGTCTAGGAGGCATTCTATGAGTATACCTCATACCAGTGTGTGGACCACCACAGAACGGGCAAGTGAAAGCTCTGGGAAGTAGGGGCGATGACTGTGGAGAACGGAGGGACCTACATTCATCTCGAATGTGCCCTTTCTTCTTACAGTAGCTACAAATTTCCAAGAATTTGTAGCAATCCCGCATACTGTCCTTTCTTCTCACAGAATTCACAGATGATGACTTTTCTGTCATCTCTGGCGTTATAGTGAGAAGAGGGGTTATCTTTACGGTCGCGGCGGGAATCACGGCGATGAGAACCACCAGATGGTTTCACCTGGGAACCACGATCTGGATAACGTGGTGATGAACGAGAGGATGAACGATGGGTCCCTTTTTGCGGTGGCAGTAGACTTTTCCTATCCTGAACTGTTTCTAACCAGTTAGGTTGTAGAGTGTTAATTTGTATAACCGACTCAGATGACTCATTTAGCTCATCTCTATGGGGTTTACTATGACCAGATTTCTTTGAATATCGCTTTTCTTCTAAATTATTTGATGAATCATGAGATGGAATTGGGAAAGTGATCATTGTCATTTTCTAACGAGTCAGCATAACTCACGATCTTCTCCCATGATACTCTGGTGTTTACCTCATTTTCAATCATCTTAATATATTCGCGGACGCTTCGTTCGATATAGGGCGGAAGACTACATAAAAATGCAGTCCTAAGAGAATCGTGTTTCAGCATATCGATTCCGTTATTTGCGCATCATGCTAAGCGTTCCAAACGAAGAGCGTACATTCGGATGGATTCCTTATGGTCTCAACGAGCCGAGTGATATGCGTGTAAACCGTACTCATTTCGACGTTTCTCTTCATCGTAAAACCATGATATTAGAGTGTTACGGACGGAGAAATAGTCCCGATCATCTTTGGAGATTAGCTTATACAGCTGGCGGAAACGACCTTCCAGCTGCCTGCCAAGCAATCTAAGCCATTGATGATGGGCATTGGGGTAGTGAAGCTGACAATATGCCTCAAAATCTTCCAAATAGACAAGATCTTGTTCAGCTTCGTAATTATATCGACCGGGATCGACAACCTTCCCTTTTTGTGAATTTTTTAGTAGTTGAACTAGGAGTGAGATGGCGTCTCCCAACAGATCTATACGTCTCTTAATTTGTGGACCTGTGTGCATTTCAGGTTCTGGAGACTCAGGTCTTCTGACTAATCGTTGGGATCTACTTCTTGGCTGGGATGTATATTGAAAGTCATACGATCCATAACTATTCCGGTTGACATGGTCATAGGGGGAATAAGAGTGGTGTTGTTCCCTTAGGGATGGCTCTATTCTACTCGCGGGGTTATACTCCCATTGATCCCTATATAACCCTAACAAGTCAGTAGTGTGAGGTGTATAATAGGATCTAGTAGGTTCAGTATATCTAATTTTAGAGTCATCATGACTGTGGGAACTTTGTGGTCTTTGAACTAATTTACTTCCCCTTTTTGGGGACGAGTTTCTAGGGATTTCATTTTTAACATCAAATTTTACATTATGATCACCCGGATTATAAGATCTAGGGGCATAATGGGAAACATCCTTCTCATAGAGGGACAAATTTTTAATTAAGGAAGGATCGCGAAGGTCGAAATTCTTGGCCTTCAACGAGGGGTTATTTACAAGGAGACGGGTGTCATAACTTTTGAGCTATAGCTTCAGCTTTTTCTTTTTGCAAAGCCAAAGTATGATTTAGCTTTTCCAGATATGGAATAGACAATAAGCCATCATCGGTTTCAGAGTTGGAATCAGAATATCTATATTCCTCATCCTGTCTTTCCAAATGATGATTATGTTTATGGTGAGTGGTGGTTGAACTAGTTCTTTTTTTCAATTTGGGAGGTTCATCCAGCCGCAATAGGTTTTCGACAACAGGGGGTTTCTCAGATCTGTGAGATCGACCCCACTGCGGTGTGGTTTCTACCTCTTCCTCATTGGGTGGAATATTGCCTCCATGAGGATTTAAAGGACTTGCCAAACCATGTGGTCTTTCAGGGGTATGTGGATTTTCCACATCTTGTGAGTTATCCCCTCTATGGGGGCTAAACAAATTATGTGAGCATGAGGTTTGTGATTCTTCAACCACCTCACGTTTATTAGAGTTTTCATTAGTTAGGATATCTTTATTTTTAATTTTATTATGAACACCACACACACCCATCCCACCGGAATCCCCAATATCCTGACTGGCAGGAATCTTAGTATTGGACATTGTAGTAGGGAGTGCAGTGTAAGTGTATGTGTATAAGAGAGGAGTTACGACACTTCTTGAGCCAATTCCTAAAAGAATGCAAATATGGTTTGAGAAAACCAGATAAAGAGTTCAGACTATGATGATCGTTAAGAATGGGAATGTGCACGCTTCGCGAATAAGAGACAACAGTGTCCCTGTTCGGGCGCCAAATCAATTTAGGGTATGATGTAACGGAGACCAGGATAATGGCTGTCCAAGGTAATGGGATGAGGGCTAAGATTGAAGAAACGATGAATTGCAGCACTTAGTTATTCTGATCTCCAGACATATAAAATTGATTAATTAGTGGAACTTTATGAGTAATCTAATCAATATAAAATAAAAAGAAAAAGGAAAAAGAAAAAGGGGGATGAATTAGAGGAAACTAACCTCTTGGCGATTTTTAGTTAACCTCTCCTTGGCAATGACTTTAAGCACTTCCTCTACCTTATTCTTTCTTGGGCGAGATATCAGGCGATTAAATTTTCTATCGGCGGTTCCATCAATGTCTTCTGGACCCCACTGCCTATATTCACGAGAGTGGACACTTGTATTGATGTTGGTTGTGTGAAAGGTTAGTCGGGATATGTTTATCTTTGTAAAATATGGATGGGGGGGTTTTGAATATTTTGTGTAAAGAATCCTATATAACCTCTCAATATTTATTATCCAAGTCAAAGTAAAAAAACCAAGGGATAGGAAAAGAAAACGTTTATATTTATTAAAGAAAATAACTCAATGTATGATAAATAAAGAAAATAAATGTAATGAATAAGTTCCAGTCTTATTTTCGGTCTTAGAGAAATCACTCTACAGAGCCGGAAATAAAATGAAAAATAAATATGTATTTACTATAGTACAAATTTATGGACACAGAAGTCCTTTTAAGTGAGGTGAAGAATCTCCTCGATATAAAAATGCGGGGAATTACGGAATTCCGGATTTTGGCGGAATTAAAAGTAGCGGAACTGCAGATATGCGGACTCTGCAGACTTTATGAAATGGCGGAATCGGCTCAGGTGTGATTACGCAAGTATAAGGGGTAATTGTAAATATGGCATTCAAACGTTATTATACGTATATTTGCTTTGTGTTTTACAAAGTTACAATTTACTTTACAAAATGCCTACTAGCTTTAATAGGTCTTTCCGATTTATAAATTTATTTAAGAATAACAAACAACTTAACTTAACTTAAGTTGTTGTTATTGTTGAAATCTTTGCCTTATTTATTGCATGTTTGCTGTTATGGTTTGCATGGTACGGTGGTCATTTGTTTGGATCAGGTCAAGAGGGACTTAATTGGTTTCCAGAAGAGTCTTTCAAAGCAAAGGGAAATAATCCATAGAAGATAAAAAAAAAAGCCAGAAAAAAAAAAAACGGCCTAAGATAAAAAATTCCAAAGACAAAAAAAAAACCTGTAATGGAATGGAAAAACTGAATTAGATTCCATCACTTAAGTTCAAAAGTAAGTTAAATTTAAATTAAATAGTTTAAGGGAATTTGCTTTAAGAGCTATAATCATTAGGAATTATAAGATTTTAATTATGGGTTAAGATGCATTACCATTAAATAAGGAGGGGATATAAAGATAAATTCCATGCAACCATAAATTAATTATAATGAAGCTTACCCTTATCTGATTAAGTAACCTTTTTGGTTTTTTTTTTGTATCTGTATTTCAATTAGCCGTAGAATATGCAGGTTGAGAACTTGCGGCGGATGAATGAGTTCCCTTGACCTGCATAAACACAAGTTTTAAATTGTATTTCTATATTCTTATTTCTGAACACGTTTTATTTATAACATTATGTAGTACAAATATAATAGTAAAAAATTTTAATAATTGAAATACAAAAACACTAACCTGAATAAAATCCAAAAATGAAATGAATTAAGTTTCCTGTATAAAAATACAAAAGTGGGAGACTATGAGTTTACTTGAATACAAATGAAAGTTTAAATTAATTTAAAGAAGACTAATCATTTGTAATTGAACGCTAAGGTTTAAAGTAATACTTTTCACTAGAAAAAAGAAGATTTATACATGAATTAATAATTCCCTATTTGCTCATGGGTTGGCACATGAATAAAGTAAATAATATATAATAATAACCTTACTTGATTACCTGAGGGTATAGGACTGAATGGAATCCCCATTACACACACACACACACACACACATATATATATATATATATATATATATATATATATATATATATATATATATATATATATATATATATATATATATTATATATATATATATAAGGAATGATTTCTAAGAAGAGTAGAACAACATTACTTTTCATTTTTCAAATACTTTGAACAACTTTCTCTGTAATGATGAGCAAAACTGAAGCTTGCAGTTATATAGCGTCATGGCTGTTATATTCTCAGACAATTGTATAAATGTTATAGCATGATTATAAACTTGATTTTCATACCAAATATATAAAATGCATGTACTTTAACAAGATGGAAGCAGCTGAAGAGAGAAAGTCCATATACAACCAATTCCCATTCCGGCAATAAAAAGTGAGCGCAAGACATTTAAATTCACTTAATATATAAAACCGTTATTTTACGAAGTAAAAGATATTCAATT
This sequence comes from Trachelipus rathkii, assembly GCA_015478945.1. NCBI lineage: Eukaryota > Metazoa > Arthropoda > Malacostraca > Isopoda > Trachelipodidae > Trachelipus > Trachelipus rathkii. The sequence goes on from JABUQX010000780.1 coordinate 34,704, forward strand.
AAAATAATTTACAATATTGGCTATTTTAATGATTGGTTGAAGATAATTATATAATACTTATATTCTATTTTTTTTATTGTTATTGAAAAACACTTAAAAACATTTTTTTATTTAAAAACATTTATTTGACTAATTTCAAAACACATCTGATTAAAATTACCGTAATTTAGAAAATCAAATTTTATTCATTAATTTTTATATCAGCTATTTGAATTTTTTTTTATTTTAATTTGGCAGGTTTTTTCATCCTATACACTTTAATAGCTATTATTGACCTTTAAAATCCAATTTGAATTTTTAATTGAATTTGGATCTTTGAAGAAAGTAAGCTAAAACCCAAACCACCAAAATTGGGGTGGACCTGTGTGACCCCAATGGATGTTGGAACTTTAAATTTTCAGGAAGCTAGTTTTGTGCCATGATGATATCATAGGCAAAGTTTCATGAAAATCGGTAAGGATTAGGTGAACATCACCGTCTGATTTGTCAAAGAATCCTCCAACTATCAATATGGAGAGATTAGAGAAAAAGTTGGAAATGAGAAGAAACATAGATATAAAAGAAAAACATAAAGAGCAGCAATGTTTGTTGTGCCCTCTCAAAAACCAAGGATATGTCAAGTGACACCATGCAAGATTCTTCATTAACATCTCATGCACCCATGATACATATGGGTGCATGAGATCACATTACCTCAGAAAAGACTATAGAATCATCAAAACCGATAGGAAACTAGGGAATTATAAAAGTAGAATCTTACAAAACCTAAAATTGAGGTGATTCCACCAAAAAAAAACAAAAAAAAAACTTTCTATATCAGCAAGAAAGGGATCGGAAAGCTGAGGCCTAGAAGCAACTCTAGATACAAAAGAGGAAAATTTGAAATGTGTAGAAGAATGGAATGTCAAAACAATAGCTTAGGCAAGGATTAGATGAGCAACTGAGAAAATCGTTAACAAAAAGTAGGAAACTGGTAAGATAAAAAAACAAACTATTGAGAATATGAAGATGTCATCCCATCAACAAGAGCTGGTATGGAACGATGTGAAAAAAGTAGAAATAAATAAAGTTGGGGAGGGACCTCTAAGGAAAGGAGTGGGACTGTGATCATCTTCTATCTCGTCTAAACTCTTCCTTCCAGTTTTGTAGAAGATCTAGCTCCTCGGTAAATTGGCCTCCAGGATGATAAGATAAAACTTTGATGATTCAGTAGATTCTAATTTATATTAATTATAGTATTACAGTACTGGAAAGTATAAACACAGAAGTTATGAGTTTTCAAATATTAAGTAAAGTCAAATAAGGTGACCAAGATGAACAAAGATTTTAAGTCAATACTTCAGCTCCAAGATCACCAGTCAAAATCGCTCTTCAAGTGCATATGCCTAACATACTTCCATTGGGCCTTGCCCATGCACGAGGGGTTCTTAAAAGTGAATAAAATATAGAGCAGCTCAAATACAGTATAAGACCAGGAATATGGAATTGGTTATAAGATAATTCAATTCCAGTCCCAACTGGTTTTGATTATTTTGAATTGGATTCTAATTTGAGTTTCAATTCCAACTATTGAAAATCATGAGATTCTGATTCTGGTTCTGATTCCAACTACTCATGAACATGTGAACTTCAAACCCAACTCTAATTCAAGGTTCAAGTTGGCTTTCAAACCAGACACCGATTTCAATTCCAATCTACCAAAATTTACTGATTCCGCAAAACCATGATTCTGATTCCACAGACCTGTTAAGATTAAAATAAATACAGTAGCTATTTTTTTTGTTCTTCTATAAAGTTACATATAGCATCAGAAATGCTATTGCAATGATACTTTTATTCAACTTCGATTACAAAAACAAAAATAACTTTGATTATGTGAGAATAGTTACAAGGCTAATAATTACCTGTTGATAATCGCATTCACTTTTGAAATTCTAAACAAGCGCGGTTTTTCGTTTCCAGGCTGAGGTTTAGGAGTAACTGATCCAATTTCAACAAATCCAAAACCCATACGAAAAAGCCCTTCTACACATTCCCCATTCTTATCATACCCTGCTGCAATACCAATAGGATTCTTGAACTTCATACCTAAAAGTGAACTCTCCTGAAAAAGTAATAAATAAATATATACTTTTTGAATTCATAAAAACATAGGAGACACAATCATCATTTATCTTGTAATTCTTGATTTTACTATGTGCTGTGTTAGTTGAAAAATGTTGCTCGTGCAAGCCTGCAATTATGAAGTGTCTTATGTAAATATTTCGTTGTAAATTCATATTGAAGTGTCGTGTGTCAAGTTCAATATTTTATTTATTTTAATATTGCCATTACCTAACCTGGATAAAATTTATTGTGTGATAAATTTTAAGTTTGTAATCCTGCGTGGCAATATATTTTCATATGTGGATTTGTGAGCGTATTAGATGCACAGCGGAAGTCTTAACATTTACAATAGTCTAGAGATCTCAAGGGATGAGGTAACGGTACATTGTATAGAGGTATTTTTTTTATAAACTTATTTAATATTTATTATTTAATATTAATTACAAACAAAGTTTTATATTTCATATTACAAATATTTTCTAATTTAATATTTAAATAAAGGTTTCATAATAGAACTTTCTATCGTCAATAGAGAATTCGATTGTGAATCACATGACAAGCGATCAACTGCTTTGTATTTTTTTGACACTGCATATCAAAGTAAATTACGACAATTTCATATTATTTTTAATCTTTGTTGCAGATATTTTGGCTTACATATAAAGCTTGTCTCATTAAGTGCATTATTCTAGTAGTTTTTATTATAATTTAATTGTTTTATATAAATTAGTAGTGGCATATAGTATAATATATACTATATATATATATATATATATATATACGAATAATTATATTATATATATATATATTATTATTATTATATATATATAATAATATTATAATATATATAATTCTTATAATGTTCGTGTATATTATATTAGATCTGTATCATAGGTGTTTGATATAGATGCATTGTAGGTATAGTATATTTTTGCAAATATATATATTTATTGTCACATTATAAATACTATATATATATATATATATATATATTATATATATATAATATAATATATAATAGTATATTATATAATATTATATATATATATAATATATAATTAGTAAAATATATACTGTATAGTATATATATATATACTTATATATATATATATATATATATATATATGTATATATATATATATATATAATGATATATATATATATATATATATATATAATATATATAATATATATATATATTCAGTAAATATAATATATATATATATATAATATATATATATATATAATAAATATATATATAGTAATATATATATATATATATATAATATATATATATATATATATATATATATATATATTATATATATATCTAATAATATTATATATATATATAATATATATATATTATTATATATATAATATATATATAATATAATATAATAATATATATATATATATACTGATATATATAATATATATATAATATATATATTATATAGTCATAGTTAGTTTTTAGACTTTAAAAATATTACATTTATTCTATTATATTATATTATATATATTATATTATATATATTATATATATAATAATATTCATAGTATAAGACACTGGACATATATATATATATATATATATATATATTCATGGATATATAGTACTTTAGTTAATTAACTTTGCTTTAAAGAAGTACTGCATTTATTATATATATTGATTCGTCTATAAGTCTATGTATTTATATACATATTTATATATTCATTGATATATATAATTTTGTTTACATTGTTTAAGAAAGAGAGCAGTACATATTTTTTATTTTATTTTTATTAAAATATATAATTTTACTAGCGTGTCAATTTGATTCCATTTCATTGATCAATCATTTTCAAAGATTTATTTTGCTTAATATATTAAGAGTCATATAAGAGACTAATGCACAAAGCTTTGACGAGTCCATTGAGTAAAAACATCTGATAACAAATACTGCAGTCCAGACTGGTTCTTGGTACAAAAAGAACCCGACGTCCAATCTACTACTTTGAAGATCTCCACAGCATTGAGTGGGTAGGTTATCATTTATTTGGTAATATTGATTTGTTCTCACAGGCTATTGCCCTATCCAACTGGAGATTGAATTAGTAGTAAATTATAGGATGAAATTCCTTGAGTATATTGATGACAATTTATCTTGGGGGCCTGGCCATTGGATCGATAGTAAGTTTGCAGAGTAAGTAGACAAAGTTGTTATTTAATTACATCACACCTAGAAGTGGGTTGCCTGTTTTTCCGGGATACCTTTGTAACCACCTGGACGGTATCTGTTATCAGTAATATAATACTTTATTTTGCTGTGCATTTATTTGTTTTGATTTGTTGTGCGTAAAAAGCACAGTAGTAGTCCTTTTTAACAGTTGGGGATAGCTGTTAAAATTGTGCTAAAGTAATTTTGTAGTATTGTTGTATATGATTGACAGTTGGGATATCTGTTAATCTTATATTCAAGTATCTTTGCATTTCATTGTGTTATATAGCTCAGTCAGTTGAAGAGCTTTGCATATATTTTGTGTAACGCTTATCGTGGACTAGCATTCTGCTATTAAAACGATATTTGTTTGTTGGAATCAATTGAAGCTAGTGAAATTTTATATTTTAAGTGCATTGTCCTTATAAATATATATATATTGTAAAATATATATATATATTTATAAATATTTTAAAGGACAAGCTTTTAAAATTTTGCAAAAGTCGCATGTGTGAAAATATTGATTTTCGAGATTTTTCCTTTCTACTCGCGAGGGTTCAAAGGGCGAAAGCAATATTTTCCCACCGATTTTTGGGAAATTTTTCAATATATTATTCAAGTATATATATATATATATATATATATATATATATATATATATATATAATATATATATATATATATATAATGATTTTATATAATATATTTTAATATGCAGCCATATAATATATATATTATATATAGTTTGAGAACTAGGTCGCTTTTCATGTTCATTATTCTTGTAGGTTAAACCGCTGCTTTATCAATTTACAGAACAATTTTGGTGACTTGTGCATTTAGAAAAGTGACTTTGACGTACAGTTTATTTTAAAGTTGATTTGTTTAAAGAAAATTTGTGATAATGGCATCCAATGATGAGTTAATTGCTATGTGCAAAGCATTAGGAGTTTCGAGACAAGAAGCTTATAATCTCCTGAGGGAGGAATGTGCTAAAGAAAGGGAGTTAGCTAGAGAAGCAGAAGAAAAGAAATTGGCTAGAGAAATGGAGCTACAAAAACTCCAAATGGAAAAGGAGATAGAACAGCAAAAGGTAGCTGCTGCATTAGAGGAAAAGAAGCTGGTGATTGGAGCTGAGGCACAGAAGGCAAAACAAGAAGCAGATAAAAGCACAAAAGAGTCCGAGGAGAGGATGCTGAAGATGAAACTGGAGGCGGAAGACCGTCAGAGACAGCATGAGGCGGCAATAGCATCTTCTCAGAGCTCCTCAAACACAAATAGCAACTCCTACGCCAGTAAATATCCTAAGTTGAAATTTCCAAACTTCGATGAGGTCAACAATATCAAAGAATATTTGTTGTTTGGAAAGCAAGCCGAATCTAATGACATGCCAAAAGAGAAGCAAGCTCTAGTGCTTGGGACATTCTTGACTGGAAAAGCAGTCCAAGTGTTTAACAATTTCACGGTCGAAGATCTTAAAAATTATGAAGAATTGAAGAGAGCGTTATTAATCAGGTACAACCTTACTGAGAGTGGGTATTGTACAAAGTATAAAAATATGTGCCTGACTGAGGATGACAGTCCGAGAGTATATATTAAGAAAATAGTTGAAGCTCTCCGAAAATGGGGTGAAAATGGGTGAAGTTAAAATGACTGCAGATTTAATAGATTTCTTCTCAATTGACAAGTATCTGAGCATGGTGCCGAAAGAGCTTGCAGTTTATTTAAGAGAAAAGAATGATAAGGATATTGAAAATATAATAACTAGTTCTGAAAACTATATTGAGGCCCATCACATTAAGTTAACGTCAAGTCACGCATGAAGTCAAAGTCAAGGAAATAGTAGTCACAGCAACATTAATAATTATAAATCGAGAAATAGTAATAGTTATCACAGGAACGATCTAACTCATACAATGATGCTTTTATATGAGAGAGAGTAGTATCACAATCCGATCAAGCGAGTAATGCAAAAAAGCAATGATATGGCGAGTTACATGACGTAGGATGACGAGAAAAAATCGTACGCACCTGTAAGAGCAGATCGCTTAGAGCTCCTAATCGTATCTTGTGTCATATGTCTTTACGACAACTGTTACTGACCCTATTAAATACTCTCAGGTAATACACTTGTGTCATCCTCTCTGTACGACAGCTCGAGTATCGAAGCTCCATGATATTTCTATCTTCTCACAATAATAGTGGCAGAAATTTGGGAGATTTACAAATAATACAGACACATATTTCCTATGGAGGACGGGAAGATCCGATCTAATAAATGCAAATGCCGTCATACCACGTGATATCTCTCCCGACAGTGAAGATTGTATATAAAGATATCGAGTCAGGTGAGAGAAATCATCTCTTCCTCTCTCTTACGACTGACTTAGTCAGTTCAATCCATTCACGTGTTGTAGTGAAACCACTAGGTATTTACTTCACAATATTTCTATCATATAACACCCTTATATTGGACAGTGAACCGACGCTAGGCACCAATCTCCTCATTTTTCTGTCCACATTCCCTTCCATTGAATCCGTCCTTAAATATCAGTGCGCCTTTTACACAATAACTGAAACTACACACAGATGAAAAGAGGTAGATATAATCATTGCGTTTTAACTACGCTCTGCTCCCTCGTAGTGGTACTCGAAAAAAAAATATAGGAAAAAGACTTAGATACCGTTAGTAATAGAGCGATGCACAATCCAGGAAAAACAGATGTCAATATGCTAATATTAATACTATCAATCATAATGGTATTTCTTCTGCTGCTATTATTTGATAAATCAGAATTTGAAAGTAGACAATAACCTACTTCGAGTACTCTCACGCAGAAGTTGCTCAACACTACTAGTCAGATCGCAGGTTGACAAAGAGAGATAGACCACACCCTCACCCTATACGAATTGTGAGGGCAATAAGCACGACGTGCAAGCAGGTGTCTCGACACTAGTCCTTAAAAGCATAAATTCGTGATATGTGACTGTAATGCGAGCTAGATTCAGTGATTATTACGCCTAACGGGGCATTACAAATATACCCTAATTAATTCAACATTAAAGCTGCTATCAAATCTTCGCACTAAATAGGACAAAAATCGTGAATTAATCAATTGGTGACATAAATGTACATCAATGAGAGTGTGACAAGAACAGAGAAAACTTAACAGAAGGCATTAAATGATTAATTACTAAATGTAACGGAATTAGTTGTGAGTCAGGAGAGCATCGAAGGCGAAGGACTATGCCACATACACGAAAGAACCTTATATAGTCTGAACATGTCGCTGCAACGTACCACGCATCGAACACCGAGATCACAATGTCTGAAAGGGAAGAGGCGGAATGGTGAACAGAAAACAGAGAAAGAAACCGTCTGTACAACAACGTTAATCATGCTTGAAAGAAGTACAAAACACCACAGATACAGCAAACGTGTAAGAATTGAAAGCCCACGGGTAGCACCAAAGTTGAGATAAATGATGTCTACCTAGTCGAAGAATAGAAGATAGATGGTTATTCTTTATTATGTTCCAGTTAATATATGTAATTATATTTTGATTAGTATTTATCAGAAGTATTCGTTATTTCTTATCTCAGATGGGTGATGCATTGTTATTAATAATATTTGTGTTTATATGATGAAATATATATTTGATTCAGAATAGACAGCGAGAGAGAAAGAGTGGTACCCAGTAATTAGCTTATATTCGCTAGTAATATAAAAATGTTTAATTCCAATAGCAAAATTGTTTTTTGTATATGTCATACAGAATTGCACGTTGAGTCCGTGAATGTATGTTGGGTTGTTATTGATGGATCGAGAACGGTATCTATAATCTCGTGTGTGATAGTGATAGAAAATCAACAATGATCGTAGGGACCTCATGGAGATGAAAGAGGACAAACCCAGAGTGAAGATATATTGCTAGTATATATGAACAAGAAGGAGACACGATCTTCGACTCTTCAACAAGAATGATAGAGACACGTACAGTGATGATAAAGGATGAGAGGAAGTAATAAAGTTGAATTAATATCAGGATGGAGGATAAAGTGAGATTAGAGGAACTAATCAATCACCTCAGAGTAGCTCACTATAGGAGAAAGTTTAGCACTTGTATAGCTTATAAAAGAGATTGACAGCAATCATCGAAGAGTTGAAAAGAATATGTGGTCGCATTAAATCATTTAGAGAGTGAATGATGAATCCCGGTGGTGGTGGGGGTCCTGGGAAATTGTAAAATCTAGACTGAAGCGCGGAAATGTTTTTGGAGTACTAGCCATAGAACTTAAGAAGCCACCGCATGTTAGATTAGCTGAAGCAAGATCATCGTACTTTCGATCACTTGAGGCCTGATTGGAGTTGGTAGCTCGGGAAAGGGAGCGTGCGACTATGAGATGTATTCAGATTGTCTTATTTCACGTGGTACATTATGATGGTGAGGAGAGAGATAAGTTTGCCATGATGTTCGATGCCAGTCTTAGGGGAGTCGTTGAGAGAGTAAGGATGTCCTTGTGTCCTCGAATGGATATCATCAGGAGTGGAACTCAGTGGTACTCAAAGAGTCATTATAGATGCAATAGGTCGATAAACACACCATCACTTTATGGAGCGTGTACTATAAGAGATGATAGGTATTAAAAATATCGCCTTGTTGATTCTGCTACAAGCACACCCAGAGGCAGTTCCTCCTGAAGAGTTATAAACGCTCAGATCCTCATAGCTTAACCTCGGAAATCGTCGCTCGTAGTCCTATCTCTCCATGAGGTCTTCGGGCATTATCCGATCAAAAAATTATTCAACTGCCTGACTCATATCGGTACGTCCAGCTTTTACTCAGCCGACCCTCTGATGAGAGTGTCACCTCTCAAGATGCTCAATATTAACTAGAAGTCTTCTTCAGGTATATACCTATTCTCTGATGAAGCCAAGGACCACTAGATCTCTAAGGCTTCATTGCGGACTTCTCTCTCTCTGCAAGCGAAATGCTGAAAAGAATTGCTGTGATGAACTCAATCTGCCCGGAATTGGCACAAATTTAATTCTGACCTTACCTTTTGCTTTCTGCATACTAGCGAAGAGTCTCCTCCACAGGACTCTAATCATCGGACTTCTTCTCCTCCTTCTTTGAGCTACCTCGTCACCTGCGTAACGACGTGTCGCAGGGGTCTCTATTGCAATATTTGTCCCCTCATGATACTTTGGGGCGGTTCCTTTCTTCTCCGTGTAACCACTTTAACTCCAGCACGACCGCAATGAGTTTACATTATTAGATTACTGTGTTCATTTTGGCTCTTATTCTGCAATTAATGAGGTATGTTATAGGCTCTAGCATAGGGTACAATCTATGCGAAAGCCCAAATCGTCGAAAAGAGATCCTAATGATAGAGGCGCGAAACAATCCACGTAACAATTAATCCAGGTGGTCAGTACTCTTATGTTCTCGCTCTGAGCTCTCCTGCCATACTCCTCTCAAACATACAAAATGTCTTATTCTGTTGGGTGTGGCCGTCCCGGTTATTGAACCGTAGCAGCAAGGTATCAATCTTTACCCGTATACAAGTCGTCTTCCGATGAAGTGTGTGTAAATAACTACTATCACATACACATCTTGCTAAGGTACAACTGTGAGAGATGAGCACAGTGAAGACCAGGATGCTATGAAGAGGGACAAATTTGTAGGAGAAATAAGTGCTTCTGCTGGTTTATTTAGACTACCATTCGAGCACGAAGATGAACTATCCCAATATCTGGTTAGACTCATTATGCATTTGCCCACACTCTTGTTCATGTCATTAGATAACCGTCGTGATCACACAAGATATCGAGGAAAACGGATCCTATGAAGGAGACATTCTGATGCATCAATTTAGGAAAAATATAGCCAGGATCTAAATGTTTCACGTATTGCTGCCTGCAACTGGCGGACAGTACATCCTCTTGATTTCCACATCATTACGGTCTTCTTTATAGACCCTGATCTACATCCAATATACGGCTTAACCATACAAGCTGCCCATATCACTCTTCTCCGTACTGTAGTTAAAGAAAGATATCACGAGAAAATGCATATAAAAATTGGAATCATATGCTGCCTTTCGACGTTCCCCTCTCTCTTTTTCTTTCTCTATTCCTAGCACCTGTGGTTGTGGTCCAGGAAAAAATTTCATTGTTAAGTAAAAGAGTCTTGTTTCAGACTATACGTGGCTTGAATAGGATCACTCTGTTCCTTCCGATTCTCGGACGAGGATCACTGTCTTCGATCCGGAGCCGATGACCACATCACAAACACTATTCACAAAGTTTGCCAGAGACAAGTATTTCAGTAAACTTGACCTCGCCAAGGGTTACTGGCAAATACAGATAAAACCAGAGGACAGACATAAGACCGGATTCTCGACCGAGGACGGTCATTTTCATTACATTAAATTACCGTTTGGCATGGTAAATGCCGGTGCCACACTTGTAAGGGCCATGAGGAGGATACTTGATGGATTTAATGATGTAGACTTCTACATTGATGACATCATTGTGCACTCCCGGACCTGGCACGATCATCTGATTACTCTACGGAACGTACTTGGAAGACTTAAGGAGGAAGGGTTCACGATACACCAAACCAAATGTGTTTGCTTCGTCTAACGTGGAATTTCTGGGTCACCACATCGGTAACGGAAATAAAGGTCTCCACGAGGATAACGTAATTAAAATTATGAAAACAGAGCCACCAAGGAACAAAAAGCAGGTGTGTTCGGTTTTGGGTCTAACTGGTTACTACCAGGATTTCGTTAAGGATTATGCAAGGGTCACCGCCCCACTCACAGATCTTACTAGAAAAGGGGAACCAACCAAAGTAAGATGGGAAGAGAAACACCAGGAAGCGTTCGTGAGGTTGAAAGAAGCCCTGAGTTCAAAACCAATATTGAAAATGCCGAGACTGGACAAGACCTTTACAATGCAGGTGGACGCCTCTGATTCGTCATTAGGATTTGTTCTCCTTCAGGAAGATAACGGTATGTTACACCCAGTGGCATATGGCAGTAAGAAGCTCTCACCGACCCAACAAAGATACAACTCTGGAAAAGGAGGCACTAGCGATAGTGACTGGGATTAAGAAGTTTGAACCGTATCTTTATGGGAAGGAGTTTATCTTGCAGTCAGACCATCGACCTCTCACTGCCATGAATAAAAAGAAGTACCAGAACTCAAGTATAATGAGATAGTCTCTATTCCTCCAGAGGTGCCGATTTATTTTAAATCACATTAGCGGGAAGGACAATGTGATAGCGGACTACTTGAGCCGTTCATTTGAAGGAACATTGGACTCATCCGAAGAGGCATCAGCTGAAAAAGGAATGCAAAAGGATGAAGCCAAATGTTCTATAAGTATGTAAATAGAACAAATTACGAGTAATTTGCCTGTGATTGAGGGGCCTAAGATGTAACGCATATTACATACTGTATATCAAATTTGTTCTCAGTCAGCTCCCCCGATTTGCTAACTCCCCCTCTTCCCCATTTCATAGTTATGTAAATCGTGCCGCCTGCTCAATTCAGTAATATATTATATTATAATATATGATAATATATATATTATAATAGTATAATATATATCATATATATATATATATATATATATATATATAAATATATTATATATATATAAGTATATATATAGTATATATAATTAACTCACTAATATTTATATATATATATATAGTATACGTATATATATATATATATATATATTATATATATATATATATATATAATATTATATTATATATATATATATATATATATATATATAATATATATATATAATATATTTATATATAGTATATATATATATATATATAATGAAACAATATTTTTATTAAGAGGTGCATGTAAATTGTTAAAAGAAATGAGAATTTATCTTGTCTAAACGTTTCTATTTTGTTATAAGGTAATATCCTTAGTTCTATTAACAATTTATTGCGTAGTAAATTTATTTGTATATTATTTATTATTATTATGATCTACCTCCTTTTAATGGAAGAATATAGCGAATTATATATATATATATAATATATATATATATATATATATTTATATTATTATACTATATAATATAATATATATATATATTATTATCCGGTAAATATAGTATAATATATAAATAGTATATATATATATATATATAATATATATATATAATATATTAGTATATATATAATATATATATATTAATATATGATATATATATATAGTATATATATATATATAATATATATATAATATATCGGTAATATATATATATATAGGTATATATATATATATTTATATATTAATATATATATAATATAATATATATATATATATATAATATATATATATATACGGTAAATGTCTAGAACGGTCACGGAGGGAAGAACCGGTCACTTTATAATATTCGCTAATATTTTTTTTTAAACCAATATTTTAAATTTAAATTAGAATTAAATAAGAAAAATAGAAATTATTTTAACCAGTCAATAAGAAATGTAATTCAAACCACCATTATTATTATTATTATTATTATTATCTTTATTATTATTATTATTATTATTATGATTATATACCATTATTATTATTATTATTATTATTATTATTATTGTTGTTGTTATTGGTTTGTTTTTTCTCACTTTTAAAGCAATATTTAACCAATTATAAGGAGGTTGATTAAATTTAAAAACAAATAGTGAGTGATCAGACCTTAGGTGGTATTAAATTATCAGACGGACCATTGATGATCAGAGTGGAAGTCACAGTGCCATCTCTATAGGTAGGGGTTGAATGTGGAGTGGAGGGCGAGTTGAGAATTGCTATTATGAAATATAACATAATGCTAATGAATGTTTTCCCCTGCAGGTAGACTGTTAGATTATTAAGTAATTAATGAAGCCTTTCCTTTTTTATCACAGGTGGCAACGAGTAACTTGCTTCTTTTGCTTTTCCTTTCATCGTCGGTTGCTTCCCGCTTCTTTTAGTCCCCTGCAAATCTTCTGTGCTTCATTTCTCGATTTCCGCGGTCTGTCCGCGGTGATTAGTCTTCCCAAAAGAATAAGTGCTTGTTGTTTCAGGCAAACCCGGGAGCATTCCTATTGTCTCGTGCAGAGGGTGGGAGTGGCCTGGGAGGGACATCGTTTGTAGGGGCTGGCACTCCTTTTCCTTTTTTGAACATTGTTTAAATTCCCAAGGGAGTAGCCCAATATTGTGTAATTATCTCTGATTAAAAACATCGTCGCGAGAATTCTTTTACTTGCCTATTTGTGATTTACTTCCTTTCTGTATTTTAGATTAGTCTTTCTCCCTTTTCCTCTTACTGCCTTCGTCTTGCTGTACCCAGGAGTAACGTTAGGATTATTCCCCTCTACCACTTTCTTCCCATTGTTAATATCCTTTTACTTCTTGTTTTTCCTCCAACTAATTGTTTCTTGGCTTTGGAAAGCGAGGGTTGTAGCAGTGTTGACCGGTGGCGTTGTCACAGCCAACAGGCGCTCCGATACCATGTCAGACCGAACCCTAGTGCTAACTGCCGCGGGTGGCGAGAGTAACACCTTGGGGCTTCACCAACTCATTAACGGGAGGCCTAGAAACCCTCCGCCTCGCTATCCGTCTCAGTTGCGAAGTTGCTTGTCGGATTCGCCACATAGTAATTTTTGGCATCCCCAGCGGGATAGCTTGTTGGCGAGTGTCGTTTGTCAGGGAGTTGGATTAGTTTGTTGTGAACTGTGATGGGCCAGGAAGAGACGGCTGCCAGCCCTAGTGGGGTTCCTGCGGGTACACCCAAGGAACGTGGGGGTTATGATCTGTTTTTCAGCGCATTGAGAGACTTTCGGACCCTTTATGCCGCGGGTGAGATAGATAGGGACTTGGGGGAGGTTTCAAGGGAGATCCAGCGGACCTTAATTGAGTGTGGAGGTGCGGCAGTACAGCAGGAGTTGTCTGAAAGGGAGCCTCAGCCTCCCGCCTCCAAGGTTGAATTCAAGGGAGAGGATCGTCGCCCAAGTGGCGATATTTCAAGTAGCGATGGAGACAGTCGGGAGAGTTCTTGGCCGCCTCGTTCAAATTCTGAAGGTCGGCGGAGAAAGGGAAAGGGACCCGATCGCGTGAAAAGCCACGCCGTGCCGGATGATGGGCACGGCTGGTCGGCGGATGATCGGTCCTGGCGCAGGGAACAGCGAGAGTTGCTGTTGAACATCGACGAGTCCTTGGCCAGGATTGCCGATGCGATTTCTGGTTATACGCGGATGGCTAGGAGTGTGAAACCGTTGCCTTTTGAGGTCAGAGGGGCGCAGTCGTTCAAGAGTTTCCTTAGGGAATTTGAGGGCTATGCTAGGGACAAGGTGGGAAATGATCCCAACCGTTGGCTGGTGGAACTACGGGCCCATTTGAAAAGTGACGTACAACGAGTGTATGATAAATGCTATAAACAAGGAGCAAAATATCGCTCAATAGTGGAACGACTTCGCGAATGGGTGACTCATCAGAAGTTGGAGACCCTCGAAGAGAAACGCGGTAAATTCTATAATGCGACTATGCATACCGACGAGAATCTTAGCGATTACGCTATGCGGCTGGAGACGTTGTTTGGCGGCGCCTTCCCGGAGGCTGAAGGTCCGGATAGGGCTTTGTGGCGCCAATTTATGCACAGTATCCCTCGTTCAGAGAAGGAGAAGGTAAAATTGCGGTTGGGGGTACAGCGATTGGATGAGGGACGACGAGGAGAGCCTGAATGGAGGAATCTGCTGAAAGTCCTCTTGGATGAAACCTTGGAGGGTAGGAACCGTAGTGAGGAGCGCAGACAGAGGGGGACCAGGGACGAGCAATCCAAGTGTGGACGGTGCCTGGGGCGAAATGCTGTAAGGGATCAGAGGATAGAACAGACTGAGAGTATGATCAGCGGAGACATACACGAGAGAGTGACCAAGGGTGGACCAGGGTTGGGCCTCGCAGGGACCGTCGAGGTAACCGTGAATATGGCCAGGTTGAGCGCCGGGCAGCGGCACCGAGGAGGGAAGAGCAGGGACCGGCTACCTCGGACAGTGGTAGGTTGCGTTGCTTCCATTGCCGTAGGAGAGGCCACACCAGAGAAGAGTGTAGAAGGTTCCTCGGGGCTTGCTTGTTGTGTGGTTCGTCCGATAATTGGGTGACGCGTTGCCCTGATCGACAAGAATTACAGAGGGAGGGACCATCGGGGATAGTGGGTCCGGGACAGCCGGTTACTTTTTGGGGACCTTGGAGACCGCATTGCATCTGGTGTGACATGGATGGACACAGCGCGGAGGGTTGCGCCGAGTTCGCTAGCTACAAACGGAAATCTAGGGAAGAGAGGCAGGGGCCTTCCCGAACAGTGGAGGCGCGTGTTGGGGAGGGGACGGCCCGCGTGGTGGAGCAGCCCGTTTTAAGGAATGAGGTTGCCGGGTATACTCTTGGTTTCCAGGGGCAGAATGGAGGACAAACCGGAATTCAGGGTGGATTTTCGGGACTCCAGGGTGGTCAGAATCCTTTAAACGGTTAAGTTCCGAGGCGCTTGGTGTATGCTCGGAACGAGAGATCATGTCGTGGGAGGGGGGAGCGGGGAGTGAACTGAACCCTGAGGCCGTGGAGTGGATCCAGAAGGATGATTCCCCTAAGCCCCAGCGGGTTGACAAGCGGGGTCAGGATGAAAGGGTTGTCGCGAACGTTTCGGAAGTGAAACGTCGGGTTGTCGACAGTGTAGTGTATATCAGTCAGGCAATAGAGGGAGATGCAGACTTCCTGAAGATTCAAAATTTACTCCACATAGAAGTAGAGGTCTCGGGTAGACGGGCGGACGCGTTGATAGATACAGGGGCCCTGTTCGGGTTGATCAGAGCGGATTTTGCCGCAGCAGTGGGAGGTGATTCGAGAAAAGTTAGCATGGGCGTTAGGGGACTGGGAAATGCAAACGTTTTTCATGTGGATACAGCGGTGAAGCTTGCGTTGAGGATCCGCGGGATTGATATGGAGTCCGTGGAATTCCTGGTGATAAGCGGATTGTCGCATCAGCTAATACTGGGAATGAATTTCTTCACTGAAAATAGCGTAACCATTAACCCTGCGAAGGGTCGCTTTTCGCGAATTTTCGGAAAGGAAGCCAGAGAGGATTTTTACTTGAAGGGTTGTGACGAGAGTGACCGTTGTAAACGGATCGTTTCTGCAGTTCGTTGTGAAGTTCAAGAGGCCGTTAAGATTGGGATCGGTGATTGGAAGAGGGTCAGCGTGAACGTGGCAGACAAGCTGACAAAGGAAACCCAGCAGGAAGTGACAACTGAGGGCCGAGTTTTTTTTTGATGGGTGGGAACTTGCGAAAAAGTTGAACCAGCAAATTTTAGTGATGTCCGGCATCGTGGACTCGGATGTATCTTTTGAAGTCGTGGTCAGAAACATTAGTAATAAACCAGTTAAATTGGTGAAGGGGGCACGGTTGGGCGTATTGCACACATTGTTGGACGAGGAGGAGCTGGGTGTGAATGTGACATTGGAGGAAGAGGGGTGTCCAAGGATGAATGGACTGAGCAGAAGTTGAGGGAAGAACTGATCTTGGATGAGGGATTGACCAGTGATGAGCGGGACCGCATTTACCAGCTGTTGCTGAAGCACAATGCCGTTCTTAGTGTCGGGGAGTTCGACGTGAAGCGTGCCACTTTGACGTCTCACCGTATCTAATTGTATGATGCGACACCCATTTGGCAACGTCCGCGGAGATTTACGGTTCCCGTGGCTGACGAGATTGAGCGTCAGTGTGAGGAGTTGTGCTTGTTGGACATCATCGAGTCGAGCACTTCGCCGTGGAGTTCGCCCGTGGTCCCCGTAAAGAATAAAGATGGGACAATACGAATGTGTATTGATTACCGTCGGTTGAACGCCGTCACGAAGCCCGATAGGTTCCTTATGCCGAACTTGACAGATGCAGTGTTTAGCCTTCACGGGATGCGCTATTTTACGTCTCTGGACTTAGTAAAGGGTTATCATCAGATGCCGATCGACGAGAATAGTCGGGAATGTACTGCCTTTTCTACTACTAGGGGGCATTACCAGTTTAAGGCGCTGAGTTTCGGGCTCAGGAATGCCCCGGCAGCTTTCCAGCGTGAGGTCCAGGCATTATTAAGTGGTTTTCCCCGGGGTAGGATCGTCATTTATATCGATGACATACTGATCATGGAACGCGATTTTGAAGCCCACTTGACCCTCCTGGAAAAGGTGATGAGTAAATTGGGGGAGGCAGGTGTTAAATTGAAGCCTAGTAAATGCCACTGGTTCAGGAGCGAGGTTCCTTACCTTGGACATCTGGTGGGGGTTGACGGATTGAAAAAAGATCCGCAGTATGTGCAGAAGGTTTTGGATTACCCGAAGCCCCTGAAGTTGACGCAGGTTCGCGAATTTTTGGGTTTGGTTAACTTCCAACGTAAGTTTATACCACAGTGTTCTACGATAGCTGCCCCGTTGTCCGCTGCGACTGGAGAGAAGGGGAATCCACCGGTCAAATGGACGAAGGAAATGGAATCTGCTTTCCAAAAGTTGAAAGAAGAGATGGCACGAGATGTGAACTTGACTTTCCCGGATTACACCTTGGGAGCTGAGAAGCTTGAATTGTCAGTGGATGCTTCGGGCACAGGCGCGGGGGCGTGCCTTACTCAGAGGCAGCAAGGGAAGGAACGATTGATAGCGTTTTCATCTATGACTTTTTCGATGACGCAGCGGGGTTATTCTGCCATTGAACGAGAGTTGGCCGGGCTGCGATGGGGGGTCAAGAACTTAAGAGCATTCTTATATGGTCGCCAGTTTATCCTCTTTACCGACCATCGCCCGTTGGTGTACCTTCACGCTATGAAAATGAGTGACAGTCGATTGGCAAGGACAGTGGATGACTTGGCCGAATTTGACTTCGAGATCAGATATCGACCTGGAAGAGAAAACATTGGCGGACGCACTTTCTAGGGTTCCCGCACAATTGCCTGTTGAGGAGGAGCCCGCGGAGGACGAATTGCCCAGGGGATTGGAGGTGATGGAAAAAGTGGACGGTGGACCCGATTCCTTGTTCGACAGTCTGTTGATTGTACTTAGGGAAAAGGGAATAAACCGTAGGGAATGGGAGCTTCCCGCTGATGCTCTGATACTTCGCCGGGGGTTGGTTTCGCAATTGATGGATAACCCCGGACGTTATCGGATTTCTTTTGAAGGTAAAAAGAAAGCACAATTCAGGGCAATGATGCAGAAAGGGGTTTTCCCTATCATGGACGTATTGCTCGCCGCGAGCGAAATATATAAGATCCGCATTTGGGTTCACTACGGCGCTGATGCGCCCATTGTGTATGTCATGGATCCTTCTGTTGAGGACGGGGGTTTGTCGCGGTTGCACCTCCAATGTATGGGGGGAGTGCATTTTAACCCACCTCGGGAACGCCCGGACTTTGCTGGTCAATCCTTGGGCGAGGAGGAACATCGGGCGGCGGAAGGCCAGGTTGCTAAGGGGAAGGCACGGGATAGTGCGCCGGGGAAAGAAGGGGTGTCGAAATTCGAAATAGAAATGGAAGAGTCGACTGAGGAAGAACCGAGGACGGGAGTAAATTACTTTATGCAAGTTGCGGGGGCTGAGTCGGACATTCCAACCTGTGAACATGAAGGTTCTGGGGTCGCTTGGACGTGGTTGACTATTGGGAATAAACGGTTTTGTGCCCTCCTGGATACAGGTGCGATGCTTAGCCTTGTCTCCCAAAACGTGTTTGCCTCCGCCAGAGCGGAAGGTGCTTTGCTAAAGGACCGCGGAGTGAATGTGCGGATCAGAGGTGTGGGTTCGGCCATCGTGGAGGCAAACTTGGGCGCAGTGTTGAGAGTGAGCACGGACAAGAAACAGATTGAGTTCCCGTTTGTCGTCATTTCGGGAGAAATGATTCCAACATGTTGCATCGTGGGCATTAATTTCCTGACCCAGGCTGACGTAGAGTTTGACTTCAGGAATGCAAGCATTAAGCGGACCTCGGAAGTAATCTTGGCGTGCCAGGGTACCGTGGAAGTGGCCGAAAGTGGAGTGGAGAGGATAGGGCGAAGGATGGAAAACCAGCTGGTCGATGTTGACCAGCTATTCAGGGCTCAGGAGACGGATTTTGTAATTCGTAGTGTGAAAAGGAGAATTCAGGATGGCCGTGACCGGTTGTCCGCTGGGGGAAGGTTGAAGAAGTTCCGGCGCTACTGGCAGCACCTGAAAGTTGAGAATCGTCTGTTGCTTTATAAGCAAGAGGAGGGGGCAGTGAGTTTGGCAGTGGTCCCCTTTCGGATTCTTGTCCATTTTTCGATTTTGTTCCATCGAGAGATGGCCCACGTAGGCACTGCAAAGATTCATGCCATGTTGAGACAATATGTTTGGCACCCCTCTATTCTCCGTACCGTGAAGGAAGTATGTGCCTCGTGTCCACAGTGCCAGAAGTTTAAGATCGGCCATCAGGTGGTGCAGCCTCCGACTTTGAAGATCGTGGCGTCACGCCCTTTTGAGCTGGTGGCCATAGACTTGGTGGTGTTTCCAACGACAGCCCGGGGAAATGTTGGTTGCCTGATGGTCGTGGATCATTATAGCAAGTGGGTATTGGCACGCCCCATTCGAGATAAAAGGGCTCAGACCGTTGTTACCATTTTGGAACGGGACATCCAGCCATCCCTGTTACAAGTGCCGGAGAGAATCCTCACGGATAATGGGCCAGAGTTTAGAGCACTGGAGTTTGAGAACTTGCTCGAGCGATATAACATCTCGCACGTGTTCACGAGTCCGCTCAGGCCAGCGAGCAACGGCGCCGTTGAACGTGTCAATCGCACAGTGGGGGAGATTTTGCGCAGCTTGGTGGAGGAGCGGGGAGAGGAATGGGACAACTTCCTGACGAAGGCATTGGTCACCTACAACTCGACCATGCATCGCCAAACAGGGAAGACTCCATCAGCTCGATTGTTGGAGGAAAACCATGATCAGGGGATGGTCGCCCCCATCCCGCGGCAAGAAAGAGAAAAGTGGATTGAGGGACACCCGAATTTTTGTCCGTTCCGGGTGGAGCAACTGGTCTTGCGGAAAACAGTATCAAATGATAGGAGTGTTGTCCGAAAATTAAAAGCGAGGTATACCGGCCCCTTTTATGTCCGGAAAGTAAATGAAAATGGGGTTACCTATCAAGTTGCGAGTAAAGGGATGAAGGGGTTGCGGTGCAGAGGGTTCATCATCGTCACCTCAAACCCTGGATCCAGCTGCCTAAGTATTTAAGGGATTACTATTCACTTGTGGAGAGGGTGGAGGTTCGTGACTCGGACGATGAGGGAGAGTCCGTGCTTTCTGCGGGAACAGGGGTAACATCTGATAGTGACTCGAGCTTTTCGGGGTTCTTTGTTCCGCGGTGAGGATTGTTTAAGGGCGGTTATTGTGTTCCGAGTATAGAAGACAGCCGAGGTAGTTATCTCGTTTCAAGTGAAGAGAGAGAACAGGGTAGTAGTGGTGATTTTAGCGATGTGGGGGACCAACGTGATGATCAGTATCCAAGGTGGGTTCCGGAGGAAAGGGGTTATCGCACCCGTGAGGGAGTGGTCGGGTTAGACGATCGCACGGTCAGAGGTGCGGCGGAAGAGAGGAGGTCCCCTTGTCAAGGGAATGGAGGTGCTTTTCGGGATCTGGAAAGGGTGGCAGAGAAGCTGGGAGAGAGAGTAAGGGGTTTGGTTGGTTCTCGGGTTCGGCAGGCAGTGAGTTTCATGTGGGGGGACCTGTTTCAGGCGTTGATTGACGGAGGCGATCGTACTTCGGATTCGATTTTGGGCAGTGTGTGCTTGATTTGTCGCGACCAACTGATTGGTCATGGTACAAGAAGAGAGGTAGCAACTCAAGTAGAAATCTCGGATGATGAGTAATGCGGTCGTGACCTCGACCTATCGCGGATTTTGCCGGAGCTACAGTGTAGCTGGTTGATAGATTTTGGTTCAGAGCCGGAAGCGGATTTGAACAAAGAGGAGTTGAGCGAGGTTTCTTCTGCAACGCCAAGCGTAAGAGAATCTACACGTTTCGAGGAGTTGTTGCAGCAGGATGAGGAGAGCGTCGGGGACACGGAGAGTGAAGTTCCCGAAGCGGTGCAGGTTTGTGAACCGCAGGTGGACCTAGAAGAGGAGTATTTTACTTAGCGAGGGGTCTGGACGTGATGAGGGGAGTACCGAGGGGACAGAGGCTGGAACCCCTGTTGTTTCGGTGGTTTGCGAAACCTTGATGGACCTTGAGGAGAGCTTCATCCCTTCCAGGGGCGCTGAGGGGGGGCGTTCGGTGTTCGCGGAAAATATTGCGGGGAATGTCGTGGAGCAGATGTGCACTCGTTCGAGGGGGCGGGTCGTGGATTTACCAAATGTTCAGTTGAATACCCTCGAGTATAAGAGGGGGTGGCGTGGTCGGCCTAGAAAGTTTACCTTGTAAAAGAATTTTTTGTTGTTGCTCGTCGTGATTGGTCATTGGTTTCTCTCGCGGCTGGGTTGATTTTTTTCTTTTCCTTTCTCTCCAACCGCTTGTATTTTCTGGAAACTGCAATTTGTTTTTCCCTTAAAATTTTTTTTTTCCCTTCCCTTTCTTTTCCCCGTTCCTTGCTGGCTTAGCTTGTGCATATCCATGACTTTACCTGGTCTTCAACCATTTTTTTTTCTTTCTTGCCTGTGTGGAGCCTGAGATGCATTATGAATTCCCTTTTCCGTTCTTGGCCGAGTTGCCGCCGCACATCCCTTGCATGTGTTGCTTCTTTCGCGTGACCGCGTCTGTTTTTTTCTCTCTTTCCCTTTTTTCTCTCTTGTTTACTCTTTCTTTAAACCAGCTTTTGTTCTGGCTTTGCCCAGATGTGCGCTTTATACGCATTTTTTTTTTTTTAGTTTATTTTGTCCCCTTACACTATTGATTATTAACCAAACTGGTCAATTAGTTTTCCCTTGTAAATTGTGCCAGCCTTGACCATGCAGTGAATCCTGCTCAGGGTGCTCTTTCTTCTCGGAGACAAGGGTTGACGCAAGCAGTAATGCGTCGACCCCTGCAGAAGAACATATCGAGAAGAATGAGAAATTGAGAGAGGCGGGGGAGGAGACCTGGATGGAATCAGGATCTCTAATAATTATTTGCCCATGAAGTGGGGAATGGCGTGGAAGCGACCAATCGTGAGCCCTGGACCAAGTGGGCTGGAACACACTAAATTTCCGCAGCCTTTCCTGGGTGGCCTAGTGCTCTCGCCTTGAGTTGGTGAGATTACCCTGGGTCACCCATTGACGCCGAAAAGAGGACGAATGTAGGAGGGAATCAGGCATCTTTTGTATGGATTTGCGCGGCCTTTCCTGGGTGGCCTAGTGCTCTCACTTTGGGTTTGGTGAGATTACCCTGGGTCGCCCATTTGATGAACGCAGTCCTTCCCGGGTAGCCTAGTGCTCTCACGTTGAGGTTGGTGAGATTACCCTGGGTCGCCCACTGATGCCATCCGGAGGAAATATATGGCGCTGCACAAGCATGATATGGAGGGAGGAATCTGACTCCCTTTGTAAATACTGTAAAAATCTTATTTAAAAAAAAAAAAAAAAAAAAAAAAAAGGGGACTATATTAGCCCTATATAAAAAAAAAAAAAAGGGCCTAAATAGCCCTATATATAAAAAAAAAAAAAAAAAAAGGGCACTATATTAGCTCTATATAAAAAAAAAAAAAAAAATGTTTACATTGCACATATTCTGTTTATTTTTGAGACAATAGGGCTTCCCGCGGATTGTGTGGGTATGAATGGGGAGTCCAGAAAGAGTAGGGATAGTTGTGAAGATAGTAGGATCTATCTTGAGGGGGGGCAATGTAGGGAATTGAGTCTCCAAGAGGGAGCCATATTATAATGATTATTATTATTATCTTTATTATTATTATTATTATTATTATTTGATTATATACCATTATTATTATTATTATTATTATTATTATTATTATTGTTGTTGTTATTGGTTTGTTTATTCCCTTAACCAATGCTTCTAGTTTTCCCAATTGCAGGAGGTCTGATTAAATTTAAAAAAAAAAATAGTGAGTGATCAGACCTTAGGTGGTATTAAATTATCAGGCGGGCCATTGACGATCAGAGTGGAAGTCACGGTGCCATCTCTATAGGTAGGGGTTGAATGTGGAGTGGAGGGCGAGTTGAGAATTGCTATTATGAAATATAACATAATGCTAATGAATGTTTTCCCCTGCAGGTAGACTGTTAGATTATTAAGTAATTAATGAAGCCTTTCCTTTTTTATCACAGGTGGCAACGAGTAACTTGCTTCTTTTGCTTTTCCTTTCATCGTCGGTTGATTCCCGCTTCTTTTAGTCCCCTGCAAATCTTCTGTGCTTCATTTCTCAATTTCTGCGGTCTGTCCGCGGTGATTAGTCTTCCCAAAAGAATAAGTGCTTGTTGTTTCAGGCGAACCCGGGAGCATTCCTATTGTCTCGTGCAGAGGGTGGGAGTGGCCTGGGAGGGACATCGTTTGTAGGGGCTGGCACTCCTTTCCCCCTTTTGGACACCGATTAAAATTCCCAAGGGCATAGCCCAATATTGTGTAATTATCTCTGATTAAAAACATCGTCGCGAGAATTCTTTTACTTGCCTATTTGTGATTTACTTCCTTTCTGTATTTTAGATTAGTCCTTCTCCCTTTTCCTCTTACTGCCTTCGTCTTGCTGTACCCAGGAGTAACGTTAGGATTATTCCCCTCTACCAATTTCTTCCCATTGTTAATATCCTTTTACTTCGTGTTTTTCCTCCTACTAATTGTCTCTTGGCTTTGGAAAGCGAGGGTTGTAGCAGTGTTGACCGGTGGCGTTGTCACAGCCAACAGGCGTTCCGATACCATATCAGACCGAACCCTAGTGCTAACTGCCGCGGGTGGCGAGAGTAACACCTTGGGGCTTCACCAACTCATTAACGGGAGGCCTAGAAACCCTCCGCCTCGCTATCCGTCTCAGTTGCGAAATTGCTTGTCGGATTCGCCACAATATATAAAAATTTAAGTAAATAACTTACACCTAGTCAAAAAAATTACCCGAAGTTGAAAATTTTTTTTTTTTTAAATTGCAAAAAAATTCTAAGACCTGGTGAATCTCGTAGAATTAAGATATCACAATTTTGACTTAGATGCATATTGGGAAGTCTATTTTTAACATTTTCCATGTAAAAAAAATGTAAAATATTAAGCTTATTTTTAAAGTTATTAAGTTTTTTCAATTTCGGGGGAAAATCGGTCGGGCGTCGGGGAAAGCCGGTCAGTATAAACTTGTATAAAAATGTCTATTTTTTTTTTAGTTTTCAATAATATTTTATTCTAATTTTTATGTATTGTAGACTATAAGACATTTGTTTAATGTTTTCTATACCTATCTTTTTTATTATTATTATTATTATTATTATTATTATTATTATTATATTATATTATTATTATTATTATTCATTATTTATTATTATATTATTATTATTATTATTATTATTATTATTATTATTATTATTATTATAATAATAATAATAATAATAATAATAATAATAATAATAATAATAATAATAATAATAATAATAATAATAATAATAATAATAATAAAATAATAAATATTATTATTATTATTATTATTATTAATTTTTATTATATTTATTATTTATTATTATTATTATTATTAATATTAATAATAATAATAATAATAATAATAATAATAATAATAATAATAATAATAATAATAATAATAATAAAATATTAAAAATTTATTAATACATGGGTTAAGACTTCTAATATTATTGTGAAATTTTTCTTTCGGGCACTTCAATTAGGTATTTGTGCGTGGTACACCAGATTATTATATTATTATTATTATTATTATTATTATTATTATTATTATTATTATTATTATTATTATTATTATTATTATTATTATTATTATTTTTCTATTACAAGGCCTTCTTAAGCAAATTTCACGTAAACGTTGACAAAAAAAAATTTACATATATTTATAATTAAATTATGACAATTCAATAATAATAAAATAATTTAATAATAATAATAATCAAAATAAATAATAATAATAATTAATAATAATAATAATAATAAATAATAATATTATTTATTATTAATAATATATAATAATATATTAAAAATTATTAAAATTGATAGTCATAATTATAAAATAATATGTTAAATTTTTTTTTTGTCAAGTATACGTGAAATGTGCATACGTAGGCCTACCCATAATATAAAGTACCTATATTGTTTAAGAGTGTAAATATATTATTATTATTATTAAAAATTTTAAAATTTATTTTATAATTCTTTTTTTTTCAATTTTTATTTAACGATGAAAACAATGAAAATAAAATTCATAATTTTGAAAAAAAATCACGTTTTTAAAAAATGTCAAATAAAATATAACTTAGACGTGTTTTTCTATCCAAATTTTCTATAACTTTATTAAAATCTACTTAACATTTTTAAATTATAATTAAATTAGTTTATGGACAAACACAGACATAATAATATTTAAATGACCATTTCCTCCCGACGCCACTGACCGGTTTTTCCCGAATTCCATTTTTTGAATCAATGAATTTTTCAAAACAAAATTGAAAAATATTTATTTCGATATTTTTATTATTTTCATTATTCTAAACATTAAGGAAACTCCAATGTGAGAAAAAACTATTAAGATAGATGTAACTTAAAAATTCGATTTTTCATGATTCATTAAAAAAAACGGCGATTTTGACCGATTCCCCATTATATGGTAATAATATATATATATATATATTATATATATATATGATATATATATTATGATAATATATATAATATAATATTATATATATATATATCTATATATATATATAATATATATATATATAATATATAATGTTTAGTATTGTATATATATATTTAAATTTTAAAACGATTTATTTTTGTAAGGGTGTGAAGCTTGAAATCTCATCACGTCTTGACTCTTTCCTTCTAACTGTGTTGAGATTGTGTTTTTTTATTTGAATCTTACTATTTCACAAGGCAGCCAACTCTTCCCCTCCTGCTGTGAATACCTTTACACCTTTCTTCTAATTTTAGGTCAATCATGCATACATTTTTCATTCTACTAATTGCACTGTTTTTCTATTGGGCAATAATGTATCTGAGTATACCAGCCTTCGTTTAAAAAGTCTTGCAATTATTTTCACTCTCTCCTGCTTTATAACTCTGGTCGTAAGATGTGTTATATGTTGGTAGCTCCGAAATTGTAATTCTTGATTTTACTATGTTCTGTGTTAGTTGAAAAATGTTGCTCGTGCAAGCATGCAATTATGAAGTGTCTCATGTAAATATTTCGTTGTAAATTCATATTGAAGTGTCGTGTGTCAAGTTCAATATTTTATTTATTTTAATATTGCCATTACCTAACCTGGATAAAATTTATTGTGTGATAAATTTTAAGTTTGTAATCCTGCGTGGCAATATATTTTCATATGTGGATTTGTGAGCGCATTAGATGCACAGCGGAAGTCGTAACATTTACAATCGTCTAGACATCTCAAGGTATGAGGTAACGGTACATTGTATAGAGGTATTTTTTTTATAAACTTATTTAATATTTATTATTTAATATTAATTACAAACAAAGTTTTATATTTCATATTACAAATATTTTCTAATTTAATATTTAAATAAAGGTTTCATAATAGAACTTTCTATCGTCAATAGAGAATTCGATTGTGAATCACATGACAAGCGATCAACTGCTTTGTATTTTTGACTGTTACCAAATAAACTAGGACTATTTCAATATTTTAATTTTTGCAAATATTTTGGCTTACATATAAAGCTTGTCTCTAGAAAGTGATGCTCTAGTAGTTATTATAATAATTTAATTGTTTATATATATTTGGGCGCATATATATATATATATATATATATAAATATATATATTGTTTATATATATATATATAATTATATATATATTATATATATTATATAATATATTATATATGATTTATATTATATATGATATATTATATATATATATTATATGGTGTGTGCTGTGTTGTGTGTTCGATGTATATATAAATTGTAGTCTTAGTGTTTGATATAGAGCAATGTAAGTATATATATATTTACGTACTAGATATATATTTGTCATGTATATATATATATATAGTATATAGTATATATAATATTTATATATAATAATATAATATATATATATATATATATATATATATATATATATATATATATATATATATATATATATATATATATATATATATATATATATTGTATATAATATAATATATATATATATATCTTAATATATTATTACATATATATATATATATATTCATGATTAATATAGTACTTTAGTTAATTAACTTTGTCTTAATAGAGTACTGCAGTCGTTATATACTTTAAATTTGCT
>JABUQX010000780.1:67500-87490 GCA_015478945.1 Trachelipus rathkii
ATTATTTTGCAAATTTAATAAAATATAAAAAAAATTTGTGATACAACTTCAGCGGGGTTATTGTGTTTTTTGACTAGGTGAGTAAGTTATGACATTACTCTTATATTTTATGTCATTCTCTAGTAGCGATCCGACACAGCTAAATTTCCACATATGCAAGAAGACGTGATAGCGACGGCGCGTAAGGGCTCTTCCTAATGCAATGCCTCCCGTTAATTGAGATCTGGATGAGTCTCTCGCAAGGTTTTTACTTCACGCCACCACTCGCCTGATCAGCAGACCCTCTTGGGCTCGAGGGGGCAGTTTAGCATAGCGGTTCGTTGTCTGAGATGGGTATTCACGGAACGCGCTGTTTAGGCTGATGACAACGCCACCGGTACACTGCACAACTCTCCCTCGCTTTCAAGGTCTCATCGAGTACATATTTGTAGGATTGGAAAACACTATAGTGGATATAAAGTAAAGATAATTTATAACTAATGGGAAGATGGTATTGGTAGAGGTGGAGATATATATGCCCTAATACGTTACTCCTGGGTACAGCTAATACGAAAGGCAGTAAGAGGAAAAAGGAGTATAGGTACTAATCTCTAAAATCTAGGTCACAATAGAAGTAGATAATTCACAAATATGGACAGATAGTTAAAGGATATCTCGCGAGCTCCGATGTTTAATTTCAAATCACTTATAACACTGTTACACAGTCAAACACATTTTTTCAGCTTCCGTTCTAAAAATAAGGAAAATGAGTAGTAGCCAGCCTCATACTCAAACGGCACTGGATTCCTCCCATGCCACTCCTGTCCTCCACACGAGACAATAGGAATGCTCCCGGGTTCGCCTGAAACAACAAGCACTATTATTTTGGAGTAAGAATCTGTAAATCACCGCGGACAGCCGCAGAAGTTGAGAAATGAAGCACAGAAAAGTTTTTGGACAATGACTCTGAAAAGAAGTCTCGGAATCTCAACCGACGATGAATGTGAAAGACCAAGAAAGAAAGACAAGAATTAACTCAGGTTAGCTCAAACTCGTGATCACATAAGGAAAGGCATATCAATATGAAAAGCGTTACTTACAAATATAAGAGATACTAAACAGTCTACCTGGCAGGGAAAAACATTCATTAGGCATTTATGTTTATATTATCAATAGCAATATCTTCA
Organism: Trachelipus rathkii; assembly: GCA_015478945.1. NCBI lineage: Eukaryota > Metazoa > Arthropoda > Malacostraca > Isopoda > Trachelipodidae > Trachelipus > Trachelipus rathkii. The sequence goes on from JABUQX010000780.1 coordinate 68,667, forward strand.
AACCGGTCCCTCTTATCCATCTACTCTCACAAGATTAACCATACCTATAGAAGAAGTCACATGTCTTCCACATTTCTGATTTCTCATTCTCTTACCGACCCTGATAATTTAATTGACCACTAAGGTCTGATGCGCACTCACCATTAATTTTTTTTTAAAATTTAAGTCAGACCTCCTTGCAATTGGGAAACTAGAAGCATTGGTTAAGGGAATAAACAAACCAATAACAACAATAATAATACATCAATAATAATACATAGATGATAATAATTAATATATTAAAGGTGTATAATGTATATAATCTAATAATAGATTTATATATTTATATAATATAAACATATATATAATTATCATTATAATATTGGCTCCTCCTCTATGGAATGAACTCATAATTCTCAACATAATTGCCCCTCCGCTCAAAAATAAGATACCACTTACTATCTTCACAAACTTGTATCTCACTATACTCTCTTCTCTTCTGTGATTTTCATCTTAATTTACTATTGTACTCATCACTATATACGCGGGAAAGCGCCGATTGACAGTCTCATAATAGTAACGAGATAATATGTGAGCAAAATGTAACGAAATTTTTTTTTTTTTATATTTATTGCTAATATTTTGTAGCATTATCGAGAGACTTATCACCAGGTTTTCACCCTGTCCTTTCCCTGTTCTCTATTAAGTGTATATAAGTTAAAAATAATATAGAGCTAATATAGTGCCCTTTTTTTTTTTATTCTTTACATATAAAGAAAATATTGGCATTACAGTAATTATAAGTGCACCCCACACTCTCTCTCTCTCTTATATGTTATATTTTTTTTATATTTTTTTTCCATTTAAAATAATAAATTAAATCTATCAATATTTATACGTACAGACATGCGAGTTCAGATTCACTTTCTCATAGTCCAATGCTTATGGTGTGAATTAGTCACAGCGATCTCCTAATAGTGATTTCCTCTGAAACTAACAACAGAAGAATATTGGCAATACGCAAGTGGAGCGATATCCAGCGGTGAGATAAATCTTGCCTCAACGACCTCCAAACGTAGGAGAGCACATGTAGGATTGTTATACGGGATAAGGGAATCTAGAGTTCATCAATTGGGTCAAGACCAGAACAGTTTAAAGTACGAACATCATTATTAGCACTATAGTGATATGAGCACTTAGGCTAACCCAAGGAATAATAGTCTCACGTAACTCTTAAATCTTCTATCTCAAATTGCGGCTTAGAATTCCATTCTCCTAATTTTTTTCGTTCTCTTTCTCTCTTAACACAGGCCCAGTACACAATGGGTGGAGCCCAAGAGTTACTGGTAATTTCTGCACAATGCAAGCGAGAAACACTAAGTAACCAGGAAAAAGCTGCAGCGAAAATTTAGCAATGTTGTTTCCAGGTTCTCACTTTCGTCCAGTGGCTCGACACGATTAGTGCTCGACTTCCATCGCCATATTCCCGCTCCACTTCATGGAGCATATATAATATTAGAGATCCTTGATTCTCAATTACTTAATAGAGTCATCCTCTATCCCGCATTACTCACAATTTCTGCAGTATCATATTGTCGCAATATTGTTACATATCTGTCCAGGGGTCGCACAGAGACAATGTACTACGCATGCGTATACAACACATATTGATCTCTGAGGATGCATAATGCTACCGCGATGGATCGATGTTATTTTCACTGCATATAAGTGTCTAAAAGGATGAGAGCACGCCATGAGATTTATTGCGCAAATAGGGAAATACTAATTGTCCGTGTTGGTTTAATTTGCGAGTATATGTGTTCGATTAAGGTGATCTAAATAATACTAATGAAAAAAACCAAAAATTTGCTGTATAATAGCGGACTATTTATAGAGGCACAAAGCTCTAGAACAAAAAGCTTGGTTTTTAATATAATCACACACAAGAAGAGATAACAAGAAAGAATAAGAATATGAGAGTTGTGGAATGAAGAGTTAAGAGAACAAAACAGAACTATCTCATTGCAATGGTTTCATACTGCGAAACAGGATATTGTATATATTCTGTGCACAATATGGATGTGACTGGGTCATAACTTCGGGCTACTAAGAATACTGGAGAAAGGGTGAATTATTATGCACATAATTGCTCATCTCAGGCTCCTAACAGGCTCTATAGAATAAGTAAAAAAAAATGGTTTGAGTATATATAAACCATGTTAAATAGTTATGGTAGATGTACAGTAAGCCTAGAGCAAGAACGGTGAGGAAAGAATAGGGAAGGTGAAAAAAAAGAAAATTTAATGGAAAAATAATAACAAATATGATGTCTAGTTATCCAGAAAATACAGCTCGAGTTGAGAGAAAGAAAAGTAATAAATAAAATCTAAACCCAGCTCGATGCGAATGAAGAAACCATATGAACTCAATCACAGACATAGACAACACAAAAATTTCTTTTACAAGGTGAGTAAACTTTCTAAGTCCGACCACTCCACCCCTCTTATACTCGAGGGTATTCAATACAGAACAAGTTTGGATAAATCCACGAACCGCCCTCACCTCGAACGAGTTGCACATCTGAGCTCCACGACATATCCCTCCGCAATATTTTCCGCAAACACCGAACTCGCCCACCCTCTCAGCGCCATGGATAGGTAATGAAGCTTTTTTACAAATGATATCCCATTCAAGTTTCAAAATAACGAACCGAAAAACAATACAGTAGGTTCCGCTCACTCTGCTCCCCTCTCATATAGTTACTCCCCTCATACACGTCCAGACTACCTCGCTACGAGTAAAAATACTCTCCATTCTAGCGTCCAACCTGCGGTTCACAACAAACCTGTAACGGCTTCGGGATTTCACTCTCCGTGGATCCCCAACGCTTCTCCTACATCCGCTGCAACAACTCCTCGATAATAGTGTAGATTTACTCTTACGCTTATGTCGTTGTGCAGAAGAAACTCGCTAATTACCTCTTCTGTTCAAATCCGCTTCCGGACTGCTGTACACCCAAATATCTATAACCAGCTATACCTAACTGTAGGCTCCAGGCAAATATCCGCACGATATAGGTCGATGGTCAACTACCAGCTAATTTTACAATCATCATCCGTGAGATTCTTACTTGAGTTGTAAGCCTCTCAGTTCTTTAGTACAATACTCAAATCTAGATTGGTCGCGACATATACAGCACACACTGCACCTCAAAAATCGAAATTACCGAAGTAACGATGGCCTCGTCATAATCAACGCTGAAAACAGGTTCCCAATCCCACATGAAATCTCACTTTGTGACCTGCCGAACCCTGAGAGACTCAACCAAAACCTCTTACTCTCTCTCCCAGATTTCTACTGCCACCCTTTCCAGCATTACCCGAAATGCACCTGCCATTCACCTTTGGACAAGGGACCTCCTCTTCATTTCCTCACGGCCGCAGCCTCTTGACTCGTACGATCGTACTTAACCACCGACTCACTTCTCCACTCACGTGGAGTGCCTCAAGAAGTAATCACTTCGGACACTTTTTATTCCTCCGAGTAACTCCACTTGAAGATTATCTATGATAATCATCCACGTTGTGTCCCCAACATCGCTTCAAACACCTATACTTTACCTTTTCTTATTTTCTTCTATACACTTGAAACGAGATAGATTATACTCCTCGCCTGATCTTCTATACTCGGAACACAGATATAAACTTCGCCTTATTATCTCCTCTACCGTCGGAACAAAGTTACCCTCACTTAACAAAGCTTCGACAGTATACTCACTCACTCTTCCACTTGTATACCGAAGCCAAGTATAACTGCCACAGGAACATCATCTCGCCCTCATGTACGTGTGAGGGTAAACGGAAACTCATCCATACCTATCTCCATACAAAGTGTGATTAGTTAGTCCCTTAAAATAACTTATGAAGCTGGAATCCAGGGTTTTGATTGGTGACGATTGATGAACTCTGCCACCGCGCACCCTCTATCATCCCTTTACTCTCACTTTCATTTGCAGAATTATGTCTCATTTACCTTCCGGACATAAAAGGGGCCGGTATACCTCGCTTTTAATTTATTGGATACACTGCCCTCACTCACTTTGATACTGGTTTTCCGCACTAGACCAGGTTGCTTCTTCCATACGAACGGGACAAAGTAAGTTGGGTGTTGTCCCTCAATACCACTTTTTCTCTATTTTGAGCCTGCGTAGATTTGGCGGACAAGACATCACCAAATGGTCATCATTGGTTTTCCTCCAAATCAATCCTACTGATTGAAGTCTTCCCTGCTTTGGCGAATTGCATAGTCCGAGTTGTAGAAGGATACAATTGCCCTTCTCCCAGTGGAAGTTACTGTTCCCATTCCTCTCCCTCGCTTCCTGCCACCAAGACTGACGCAAATCCTACGACCCCACTGTGCGCGGATTGACACGCTCTCAACGGGCGACGATGCTACGCTCGGCCTGAGGTCGGATCTAGTTGTAACAGCCGGTGAACGCACCAAGATGTTATATTACGCGTATCAGAGTCAAGTTCTCAAACTCTCAGTGCCTCTAAACATCTGGTCCTCTATCCGTGAAGGATTCTTACTCCTGGACACTTGTAACAGGGGATTGCATGGATGATTCGTACACCGTTCCAAAATAATGTGTAACAATGGTCTGAGCTCCTTTTATCTCGGAAATGAGGCGTGCCAGATATCCCACAGTCTTGCTATTATACTGTACACTCCACGCACATCAGGCAACCAACATTCCCATTGTCTGTCTGTTTAAGAAACTCTCACGTCCAAGACTCTATGTCCACCAGCTTCAAAACCCTTGACGGCCACGAATCTTCAAAGTCGGAGGCTGCCCACTGATGGAGCCGATACATTAAACTATCTGGCACTTGTCTGGCACAACGAGCACATATCTTCCTTCAACATGGTACGGTAGAACTAGAGAGGGGGTGCAAACATATTGTTTCTCAACTGGCATGAATCTTTGATTATACTAAATGAGCCTAAATAGGCAATCTCTCGATGGAACACAAAATACGTAAAAACTAGACAAGAATCGAAAGTGGGACCACATGCCAAACTCACACTGCCCCTCCGTCATTTGAGTTATATAGGCAGATAGACGACTTATCCACACTCTCAGAAGTGCTGCCAACTGTAGCTGACCCGGAATATTCTACTCTCCTGTCATCCCAGGTCTGTGTCCTAAACTACCGTCACGGCCATCTGTAATTCTCCTTTTCGACACTACGAATTTACAAAAATCCGTCTCCTGAGACCACTAAAATAGATCTTGGTCAACACGACCAGCTGCTGCTCTCTCATACTCTCGCAACCTATCTCTACTCCAACTCACTTTTCTACATATCTCATTTCTCGGCCTACTTTCACTGGTACTAACCTGGTTCACGGCCAAAGTATCTACTTTCTCAAATGAGGTTTCTTTCTGCTTAATCTATGCATTAGCTTAGTATAAGATCAAATTTAACGTAACATACGTCACAGACCGTTAGCGGTTCCAGGAGGGACAATTACAATGCCCACAGAATTGACAAAACAATGTATGGAAATACATTCTTACAACAGAGAAAATGCACGAAAAACAGTTATATCTCAATCTTTGCTGTTTCCTAATGTCATCTCCGTGAACTTCACTTTCTTATCGCTCGCCCAAGTTGCTTCCACCGATTGGACCTCTCCGAAAACCCAACCGTTATTGAACTGCAACCATTCATCTCTCGGCTTCAGGTCCATATTGAGCGCAAAAGAGCACACCACCTTTCTCCCCTCATGAGCGGAGCAATCTACTCTCGAACTCTATCTCGTGGAGACATAGTGGTTCTCAAAGGCATAGTATGTCAGCGGCGCAAATCTCCGCGGTCAAAGGAGAAAAATAAAAAAAAAAAAAACCACCCGCTTGTTATCCACGAGGTGAGGCAGCGAACCGTGTGTTAATCCCTCATATCAGCTCAAGCGTCAAGTCAAAGCGAAACCCCCAGAACCTGATTATACAATGTTCACAGCACGTTCTCTCTCGAATCAAGACCCCAACCCGCAAACTTGCACTAACCAAAGTCACTTTACCAGTCGGTTCCGATTCACAAGCCACCAGTCGACCTTACCCCATCCACGAATTAATATATTTCGTCCAACTTATCGACACCCTTCTATTCCTTCTGGTCGTCCTATCAACATCCTGTCCGTGCTTTGCCACTCTTTATGTTAGAACTCGGTCTCCTCTTCACGCCTTGCCTTCTGATGATGTCCTCCTACCGGCGCCAATTGAGGCCTATTTTTTCTGACTTGCGCCCGAACAAAGTTCCGGTTGTTTCCTCCAACAGTTGTGTGCGCCGTTTTTAGAATGCCCACTCTCTCTCTCCTAGGGCTATGACCTATTTGGAGTGTGGTTGCAACCGCTCCGTACAAACCCTCCTCGTCACCTCATTTATGAAGATCCATACTTGACCATACACACCTTTGAGTTCTGTGCGCCGAATCAGATCGCCGGTGGGTGAATCCCACAATTGCTTTGGTGCGACTCCTCACGTTATTTTATTTTATGTTACTCACGCATCCGCGCCAGCAATTACGCTCTCCAATATTGATTATGTGTGAGGAAAGAAACCTAACACCTTTCTGCATCTTATTGCCCTTGAATATGTGGAACTTCCTCTCTCTACCTTTACAAATAGATATAATCCTGATGAACGTCACGCCCGGGAAACGGGCCTAATCGTTCTTATATTCTAGTCAATTTGGCACCACCCGCATAAGAACCCTCTCTTGGTGCTGACAGAAACCAGTTAATCACTTATGTAGTCATCTGGGGAAGCGTCCACATTCCCTACCGTCTCTTTACACTTTTATTTCTAGCACGATAACTCATATCAAGCAAGAACGATAGCGCTCGAACTCACAGGAAGTGCGGCTTCAAACGGTGCCGTCACCGCTCCACCTTTTTCCATCACTCACAATCCCAGCTGAGGGCAAATCGTCTCCGCGCTCCTCGTCTCAACAGGCAATTGTGCGGGATCCTAGAAAATGCGTCTCGCCTTCAATTGATATTCTCTATTTCCCACGATCGATATCTTGATCTCGAAGCTCCCAAATTCCTCCACATGATTCTCCACTTTGTGCCTTTGCCAATCGAACTGTCACTCATTTCATTAGCGTTGATAGTATTTATCACCACGGCGTATGCGGCGCGTAAAGAGGATAAACTGAGCGACATATAGATGCTCTAAGTTCTTGACCCCCCATCGCAAGCCCGGCCAAACTCTCGTTTCAATGGCAGAATAAACCCCGCATGCGTGATCTTTAACAAAAGTACATTTAGATGATAATATCGCTATCAATTCGTTCCTTCCTTGCTGCCGCTGGTAAGGCACCCGCGCCCTGTGCCCGAGCATCCACTGACAATTCAAGCTTCTCAGCTCCCAAGGTGTAATCCGGGAAAAGTCAAGTTCACATCTCGTGCCATCTCTTCTTTCAACTTTTTGAGAAAGCAGATTCATTTCCTTCGTCCATTTTGACGGGATTTCCGTCGTTTTGTACTACTCCAGTTCGTATTTGAGAAACGGTAGATACGGCTCACTATCGTAGTAAACACAGTTTCTGGTTATCACAACTTGACGTTTGTGTGAAGTTGGAACCTCCAATACATACCCCATAAATTTGGCACCTCTCACCGAACTCCTGCTGATTCAACTATTTCATGGTCTTCTGTGATAATCCCAAAACCTCTTTCTGGCTGCCCAACCCGTCACTATATTTGATCTCTCTGTTTTCAATCCGCTCTAAACACTCTCTTCACCACCAGATGTGCTCCATAGTGTAAGGAAGCGTCGACTCCTAAACACTCACCCACTGTTCCAAACTGGTAACCTAACGGCTCTCATATATTCTACAACCCGTCTCCTACCTGTTTACTCATCACCTTTTCCAGGAGGGTCAAGTGGGCATCAAAATCACGCTCCATGACCACCAAACAACATCACGTCTCACCATGATCAGTTATGTCTCGATGATAAATGACGATCCTACCCCGGGGAAAACCACTTAATAATGCCTGGACCTCACGCTGGAAAGCTGCCGGGGCATTCCTGAGCCCGAAACTCAGCGCCTTTAAAACTGGTAATGCCCCCTACAATACGATATTAAGAACAAGCACAGATACCACAATTTCACCCAGCGACTATTCCCTCGAGCGTCTCACGAAATCTGCATCTATTGATAAACCACAAGACATTTACTTTATAGTCACTCAGACGTTTAAAAATGTAGCGCCATCCCACGTGCAATGGTACATTTTCATAACACAACTGTACATCGCTGTCCAAAACTGTTATTCATTGGTCATAACGGAACTATTTCGGGCTTTTCGTATTCACATCGCACAGCGGCTGGTTCCAACGCACAGGTAAATCAAACACATTCGTTATTGTCCCATTTCGTCTATAATTCATTTCACGCAGGTGAGCGCAACACGGCGCTTAAGACAGACTTTACCATCGCGCCACGGCTGTACGTGAGCACCTCTACTTAGCGCATTCACTCTCTCCCAACAGCACAAACGTTCCTTCACAACTGTACGGTCAATTTCTTCCTTCTATAGTGCGCCTCCCCTCCCTTTAGAGGAACTTTAAGCCCTTTTTGGGTTTGAGTGTCGTTGAAGGCGCAACCTCTCGTAAGTCTCCGCGGGGATTTCGCGTATCCCACAATAGAGAGGTTTATTTCAACTTGTGTATAGCCATCCTTATACATTATTATAGTCTCGGTGTCGATCGTACACAGAGTGCACGCCACGTCGAACTCCCCGACACTAAAGACGATTGTGCTTCGCAGCAAGCAGCTGGTAAATGCGCGTACAATGGTCTCGCTCATCACTTGTTCAATCCTTCTATTGCACCCACGACATCAGGTTTAATCCCTCTCGAATCTTGCCTGTCTCTGTTGCATATTGCATCCGTGTTGACACCCTCTCTACCTCAATCCAATCTTTCGAATTCCACAGCTCAAGAAGCTACGCCTCCTACGCTCCCTACACGAGTGTGTGCAATCACGATGCACCTAATCACCTTTTTGCCACTGCTCCTCAAACTTTATGAGTTATTATCTATGGGTTTTAAGCTTTCCACAGATGTTTCTGAGTTCAGACTTCAAAAGATACATACGATGTCACATTGACGACATCAGCTGAAAATTTTGCTGGTTCACTTTATTTCGCAGATTCCCAGTCGATCAAAAAAAAACTCGCACCTCGCAGTTGTCAGCTTCCTGTGGGTTTTCCTTGTCAGCTTGTCTGCCACAGTCTACGCGCCTGCCTCTTACCAACACACGATCCTCAATGTGTGAAGCGGTGCCCATCTTGAACTTCACAAACTGAACTCAGAAAATACCGAATCCGTTTACACAACGGTCACTCTCGTCCAACAACTCCTTGAATTAAAAAGTCACTCGTTCTTGCCCTACACTTCCGAAAGTGTCTGCGAAAAAGCGTCCTTCGCAGTTAGGGTTCAGATGGCTATTAACGCTATTTCTAGTGAGAAAAATTCAAATTCCGCAGTATCTAGATATGACGTGCGACAAGCCGTCAGTCCACCAGGAATTCCACGAACTCCATATCAATCAGTGCGCGCAGAGATCCTCAACGCAAGCTTACCGCTGTATCCACATGAAAAAAACGGTCTTGGAATGTTCCCAGTCCCTTAACGCCGACTCGACTATAGACTTTTCTCGAATCCACTCCCACTGCATTGCGGCAAAAATCCGACTCGATCAACCAACAGTGGCCCCCTGTAATCTATCTCAACGCGTCACGCGCCCGTGTCCGCACCCGAGACCTCTACTATCTCAATGTGGAAGTTAAGATCATTGACATCTTCAGGAAGTTGCATCATCCTCTAGTGCCAGACTTCGATATGATAGCTACTTGTCCGACCACCTCTGTACGTTCACTTCTCGAATACACCAAGTCCGCGATCAACCTTTTCATTCCTCCTCAGTCTCTTTAATAGAATCTGGGTCTTGTATGGAGTAGACCGCATATTTGATGTGGATCCACTCACGCCGGCCTTACAGGTATTCGAGATTTCACTCCCCGCAGTCCCCCCTCCCCACGACATGATCTCTCGTTCCGAGCATACACCAAGCGCCTCGGAACTTAACCGTTTAAAAGGATTCGGGCTCTAACCACCCTGGAAGTCCCGCAAAATCACCTCTGAATCCGGGTGTGTCTCCATTCTGGCCCCTGGAAAACCAGAGAGTAAGTGATTACCCATGAGGGGAGCAACCTCCATTGCCTTAAAACGGAATTGCTGGCTTTCCACCACCGGGTGCCGTCCCCTCCCCACCCGCGCCTCCCACTGTTCTCGGGAAGGGCCCCTGCTCTCTCCCTAATTTTCCAGTTTGTAGCTAGTGAACTCGACTCGCAAACCCTCCGCAGCATGTGTCACATCACCATGTCCACCAGATGCAATGCGATCCTCAAGTTCCCCAAAAGTTAAACCCGGCTGTCCCGATGCCCACTATCCCGGATGGTTCCCCTCTCCTCATGGTGATTCTTGTCGATTTCAGGGCAAGAGCGCGTCAACCCAATTACTCACGGACGAACCTACACAACAAGCAACCGAGGAACCTATCTACACTCTGCTCTGGTGTGGCCTCGTGCCTACCGGCAATGTGAAGCAACGCAACCTACCATCTGTCCTTGAGGTACTAGCCCGTCCCTGCTTCTTCCCTCCTCGTGCCGAGTCTAGCCCGGCGCCACACCTGGCCTATTCAGGTTACCTCGAACGAGCGGTCCCTGCGAGGCCTCAAACCCTGTGTCCACCTTTGGTCTCACTCTCTCTGTATGTCTCCGTGTTCACCTTCCCAATCTTTTCCTTCCTCTAATTCCTTTCCCTTGGTGTCCACTTTGAGAGGCCCATGTCCACACTTGGATTTGTTCGTCCTGGTCCTCTCTGTCATGCTCCTCTCACATACTGTATCCTACACCCTCCGAACAGTTTCGTCCCAGATGGGAACCTTTCACAACAGAATCCCTCCATCTCAGGACCCTCCTCTCGTCCTCTCATTCTCACAATGCGCAGTGTGTACCCCAACCCGTCAATTTTACCTATCTCCTTCTACCTGAACGAGGGGAATACTCGGCATAAAATGCGCCACAAAGCCCTTATCCGGATCGCTTTCAGCCTCCGGAGGCCGCCGCAGAAAACACGTCTCCAGCCGCCAATTAGCGCTAATTCGCTACCTAAGAATTCTCTCGGTATGTTCAAATAGTCGCATCCATAAAGAATTTAACCGCGTTTCTCTTCGAGTGAGTTCTCCAACTATCTTCATGAGTCAACCCATTCGTCGTAAGTTCGTACATCCCACCTACTTTGCGAGCACCCGCATCAATTTTGCTTACTCACACTTGGTTACATACCATGATTACAATCTATACTACTCGTGAGCTACGTCACTTTTCAAATCGAGCCCGTGAATCAGTATCCACACCAGCTCAACGGTCTGGGGAGATCGATATTTCCTCCCTTTTGATGTCCCTAGGCAAGCCTCAATGTCTCCCTCTAACGCAAACTCACTTGGAACGTTAACTGTCGCCCCCTCTGACCTCTCATAGAACCGTCATACCGGAGTTTACAATTTTTCCTAAGTCTGTCGCGATTATTAACGCCAGAACATCCGCTCAAGCATTAACTATGGGCAATTCCTGGCCCACAGGACTCGTTCGAGCCAATGGTTCTTAAGACACTCGAGCAACCCTTCTCGCTATTTACCCTGCGCCTAGGTCCTCGGATCATCCGCTCCGATCCACCTTGCCCCTCTCATCCGTGATCCCGTGCGTGGCTTTTCACGTGCATCGGGTCCCTTTCTCTTTATCTTCGCGCCGACGACTCATTAGCGAATTTTAGCACTCACGACACGGCGGCCAACGGAACTTATCTACTACTGATTAGGTCTCGATTCGCTATCTTGAAATATCCAATTTGGTCGTCGACGATCACTCTCTCTTAGATTCAACCTTGGAGTCGTGAAGGCTGTACGCTCCCTTTTCAGAGATCAATTCCTGCTGTATGTTGTCCGACACCCTCCCACACTCTCAACTTTAAAGTCCGCTGGATATCTCCCTTGATAACCTCCCCCAAGTATCTACCTAATCTATCTGACCCGCGCCATAAAAGGGTCAGAACGTCTCTCCAATGACGATAGCAACAGGATAGAACCCCTACGTCACTTGTGTCGGTACCTGCCACGCCACGGTACCACCGCACTAGCGCTGTCAGCTCCGTCTCTCTCACATGAGACCCATCTCACAAGTTCCACAACTAACTGAATCACACTCCTGAAACCAAGAACGACACTCGCCAAACACAACTATCCCCGCTGGGCGATGCCAAAAGCACCCGCAATACTATGTGGCGAATCCGACAAGCAACTTCGCAACTGAGACGGATAGCGAGGCGGAGCGAGCGGTTTTAGGCCTCCGTTAATTGAGTTGGTGCTGAAGCCCCAAGGTGTTACTCTCGCCACCGCGCGCAGTTCCTAGCACTAGGGCTTCGGTCTGGACATCTCTGCTATGGGGCGCCTGTGGCGCCTGCTGACAACGGCCAGCCCGGTGTAGCACCTGCTACAACCCATCGCTTTCGCAAAGCCACAGAAACAATTAGTTGAGGCAAAACAAGAACAAGGTAGCGAAAGGATATTAACCAAATGGGAGACAGAAACGTGCGTCAGAGCGGGAATAATACCTAACGTACTCCTGGTATCAGCAAGAGACAAAGCCCTTAGTGAGCAGAAGGGCGAAAGTGACTAATCTAATTAATACAGAAAGACAGCTACAGCCTCTTAATAGGCACGCTAAGACAGAGATGCTCTTCGCGACGATGTTTAATCAGAGCTACATTACCACAACACTTGGCTACCTAATCCCTTGTGTGAATTTAACAATGTTCAAAAAAGGGAAAGCAGTGCCAGCACCCTCTACATAACGATGTCCCATCCCTAGGCCACTTCCACCCTGCTGCACGAGACAATAGAAATGCTCTCGGGTTTTGCCTGAAACAATAAGCACTTATTCTTTTGGGCATTAGACTAATCACAGCGGACAGCACGGGTCTCCGGAGCGATGAAGCACAGGAGATTTCTGCACTCGGGACTAAAAGAAGCGGGAAGCAGATCGCTCGACGTATGAAAAGGAAAACGCAAAGAGCAAGGCAATAGTTATTGTTGCACGCTTGTTTGAGGTAACAAAAAAGGATAAGGCTTCTCACTCTACAGATTCACTTAATAAATCTAACGTCTACCTTGCAGGGGAAAACATTTCATTAGCATTATGTTATTATTTTTCATAATAGCAATTCTTCAGACTCGCCCTCCACGTCCACATTCAACCCTACCATAATTAAGAGTATGGCACTGTGACTTCCACTCTGATCATCAATGGTCCGTCTGATAATTTAATACCACCTAAGGTCTGATCACTCACTATTTGTTTTTAAATTTAATCAGACCTCCTGCAATTGGGAAAACTAGAAGCATTAGTTAAGGGAATAAACAAACCAATAACAACAATAAATAATAAATAAACGGTTACCATCATTAATTAATAATAATAATTAATAATAATAATAATAATATAATTAATAATCATCTTTAATGTATATAAGCAGAGTTTTTTTTAGAATGTCAAGCTTTCAATATTTAGATAAATTGTTATTATTAGACAACATGGCACACTGAGAAAAATATATGTTTAAATTATTTACATAATATAACAAATAAGAATTATAGCTAACTTATATCTACGTATTAATGTGACCCACCCGTTCATCCACCTCCCCTTGGAACTGGGGATTCCCATTATACCTAGGTGAGTCATTCATTTTTACCTTATACTTAAATTTAGTACAGTATAATATAAATAATTTATTAATTTATAATATAATATAATCAATATTATGCGCTAAATGATATATTACCTTTAATATAAAATATTAATAATAAATCAGTAATAATTAATTTTAAAATTTATAAAATAAATCAATATTACGAATCTAATTTCAATAAAAAAAATAAATAAAATATAAAATTTAATATTTTTATTTTCATTTTATTATAGTATATATAATATATATTATACCTTTTTAGTTTATTTATTTTATATTACTTTATATTTACCTTAGATCTTATTTTTATTTTTTACTTAAATCTAGTACTTTTTTCTTACTGTCTCTTTATATTCATGTATTTTCTCTATTTTTAATAAGTCTTAATGTTAATCTTTTCATATTTATTTTAAAAAATAATACATAAAATTATTTTCTTTTTATATATACTTATAACCTTTAATTTTAATAATCTCTTCTGCTTTATTATATATATACTATATGCTTCTTTATATTTATATATATATAACTAAATCTGCTCTTATTACTGCTCATATATACTATTTAAATGAACTATCTCATTACTATGATTTATATATATATAATATTCGCTACCTTATCAATAGTCCATGTCATCATAGCAAGATAGAACATCATATACAAATGAATATATAAAATCTAATAATACAAATATTATACTACGCCATAGAGATTGTTTTATAGAAACTAACGATCATTATCCCTGTATGCAAAGGTAGAAATTTAGACAATAAATTCTCATTTCTTTTTAACCCGAATTACATGCACTTTTAATAAGAAAATAAATATGTTTTACCATAGTATTTTAATATTAGTGCATTTATATTTACTAGTTTATATTTTTTTAACTTAGCTTTTAATATTATATAGCTTATTTTATATAATAGCTATTAATCTAGCTATTATTATTATACTGTTTTTATATATAATATATACTATCTATTACTATTTATATCTTATTTATAACTGCCTTATTATTATAACTATAATTGTACTGCAGCAATTACATATTATAACCTACTGCTTATTTACAGTTTAAATATTATTAATAATACAATTATACTATCATTAATTAATTTATAATATACTTGAATTATTATATAAATACTGTATATTTTAATTTATATATTATTTATATTTCTTAATATATATATAATTATTTATAATATATTATATTTATATTGATGTTTTATAATTATATAATATTATTGTTATTTATATTAATATTTATATTATTATTATTATATATATATATATATACTGAATTTGAGCATGGGTCGGCTTAATACGAACTCTTTACACTATCATTGTATCTTATGAGGGAGGGTAGTAAGTCATAATTACTTGGGGGTGAGACTGACTGATGAAACTAATATTTGTAATACAGTAGTAATATCGACTTTTTATCTATTCTTATAAGTGCCTACTCAATCACAGGCAATTTATCTCGTAATTTGTTACTATATCTTAACTCATTAACTTATTTTAGAACATTTGGCTTACTCATTCCTTATTGCTATTCCTTTTTCAGCTGATTGCCTTCTTCTGATTGAGTCTCCATGTTCTCACTCAATATGAACGGACTTTCAGTTAGTCCGTTATACATTCATTGTTCTTATTTTCTTCCGTTAATTGTGATATTTTAAAATATAAATCTTTTTATCTCCTCGGAGCGTGAAGAGAAGAGGAGACTATCTCATCTAATAATCTTTGTAGTTCTTGGTACTTCATATTTGTATTATAGCACGCAACAGTGAAAGAAGGGTCGATGCTCTGAACCTGCAAGATAAACTCCTTCACCATAAATATACGGGTTTTCAAAACCTTATAATCCCAGTCAACTTATTGCTATATAGTGTCCTCCTTTATTCCAGAAGTTGTATCTTATGTGGAGTCGAGTGAGAGTTTCTTTACTGTCCATATGCCACTGTGTTATGATATACAATAACCGTTATCTTCCTGAAGGAAACCAAAATGCTAATGAACAGAATCAGAGTCGTGTATATCCACCTGACATTGTAAAGCTCTTGTCCAGTACTCAACAATTTTCAATATTGGTTTTGAACTTCAGTTCGTACTTCTGTTCATAAACACACTCAACGAACGACTCTCCTGGTGTTTTCTTCTTCCTCCATCTTACTTTTGGTATTA
The DNA here is from genome assembly GCA_015478945.1 of Trachelipus rathkii. Lineage (NCBI taxonomy): Eukaryota > Metazoa > Arthropoda > Malacostraca > Isopoda > Trachelipodidae > Trachelipus > Trachelipus rathkii. The sequence continues at coordinate 84,725 of JABUQX010000780.1, forward strand.
TATGGTTTACCCTTTTTCTAGTAAGATCCTGTGAGGAGTGGTCTAGGGGCGGGGTGACCCTTGATTCCTTAACGAGTAATCACTATATATATATTCTACTGACGTCCAGTTATGACCAAATACCTGTGTAAACTACATCCATGCTTTTTTTGTTCTTATGTGGTGCATCCTGTTTTACATAATTTTAATATACGTTATCCTCATCTTTGGAGAACTTTTATTTCCTGTTTACCGTATGTGGTGACCCCAAGAAATTCCAAGTAGACGAAGCTAAAACATATAGTTGTTTGGTTGTCTACCGTGAAACCTGCATCCTCCTATAAATCTCTCCAAGTGTACGATCTCCGTTAGAAGTATAAATCAGATGAGATCTGTCGCCAGGTCCGGGAAGTTGCTGCAACAATGATAGTCTATTCTCAATTGATAGAATCACTAACATTTCATTATAAAATTTCCATTTCAAAAGTTATGTTCCTGCCCTTATCAATGGCCAACTTTACAAAAGTGTTATTTACGGCACAGCTTTATTAAACGGACAAATCATTACATTAATTTTTTAATGACAAAAACGGTTATATTAAAAGTAAATGAATAATAATAGACTGTGATCCCTCACGAAGTTCACACATACAATAAGGAAGACTTCCACATAGGTAACTTGCTTATGTGCTGTACACTTACTATGTGGGTTTTATCTGTATTTGCCTGCACACAGTGAACCCTTTGGCGGTGAGAGTCACTGAAAGGATTTATTATTCTTGATTACACAAATAACATCTTTGATCTCATTTGGGCTAAATACTACTACTTTTAGGTGTTTTTTAAAAAAATAGATTGATTTTATTGTGATGTGTTCAATCGGCTGCACCGGACGTAAGACAGATGATCCAAATAGTCTCCCAAGAGTCCACCTTCATAATAGTCTATGAACGATGACTCCTTTTAAGTTCATATTACAATTTTGTACATCTATTTTCTTCTAGAGTACCCCAACTGTAACCATCCGAAAGGCGCCCCAGACAAGCGTTCCTTTAATTTGTCAGTCATAATAAACGGAAAATCAGATGGTACCCTGTCCGTTGAAAAGGCACGTATGGATTCGCGCCAATTTTAAATCATTTTTCCTTCGTGTTAATGCCCCTTTTTCACTTTACGACCTTTCCCAGTACGGGGAGAACATGTGTATTGAAGTGATGAAGCAGGTATCCCTTCTCCAATTTACAGAGTTTATTTCGTTATAGAACCACTATTCCGCCGCTCTATGAGTTAATGATATTAGCCCTTTATATAGCTGGTGTGATTCATCTATATGTATGGCAGTTTCTCTGTATTAGGATGATTCGGAAAATCATTTACCTCCATCCGCATTTTAATTTCTTTCTTCATTCATCTTTAATAATCAAAAGTACGTTGCGTACTCTGTCACTCTTCAATGAGTCAGAGGATGCTACAGATTAGGACCACTTACAGTAGCGCAAGGGCAAACTATCGCCGGGTGGAATATTGATTAGCACCTTCTTGATTATTTCCTCAACAAAATTGTACAATTCAAAGAGAATGGAGTACTTACGTCCCCTTCCAATTAGGGACATCCCCTCTTTGTCTCACTTATTACACATTGTTTCCCAAGATCTTAACCTGATATGCGTTACAAGCTGAAAGGGTCTGCTGTGTCAGTAAGCATCAATGAGCGCCAAATAATTTCTCCCTTATTTGAACCCGAATTACTATTCGTGTTGCGTTGGTGGAATCTTATATTCCAAGATACTTATCAACAGATTCGCGATATATTCTGTCCTCTCGTTTCACCTACTCAGTGTTCTTATAACATGATACAATAAACCGGCAGCAAGAGGTCAATTTGAAGACTTATTTCTTAACGCTCAATTGTTATTGTCCCATAAAAAGGTCTTCTCCTTCTTTTCTTCCACTCCCTCCCTTCCCGTTTTTAACATTTCAGTACAGATGAGTACCCCTTTAAGGCAGATATTTATGGTCTCCGTTGATATACACATTTCACTAAATTCACGTCCGTGAGGCAGTCCATTCACATGTAAACTGATACCCCTAAGACCAAAAGGCGTGAATTTATAGGGTGACTTTTTATTAAGTTGCGCCTGATAGTTTGTTATTCACCATTTCTACCCAAACTCTGCCCTGCTAATCACCGAATAATCTCTCCTCTATTCCTTGTCTATTTACTTTCTGTGGGTAGTTAACGGTTACAATTTATTCCGCGTGTACGGACCACCCAACGGCATTTATATCAAAGACATCATTTGTTCGAATTTGAGTGTTAGGGATATTGAATCTCGGTTGAGGCTAAAGTCCTTGAGTGAAGTAAAGCTCCATGAAGCCATTCTACCCCACCCCTTATAACTTTGAGGTGGCTCCTGTTTTTTGGTCGCTAGGAACTTTACCTCGCCTCTAAGAGTAGCTTACCAAATCGTTTCTGACCTTTGCTCGGCATCGATTTTTGGTGCTTCGCCATTGGATATTTTCCTCACTTTGCAAAGGCCGAATTTTTTTAACGTCTCCAATTTCAATTATTTCGGTTTCCTCCACCATGACGAATGAACGTTGCAACATACTATAAGCGATACTGGCCTCGTTGGAAAGCAACCCCGTGTCGGGACAAAATAAATCACCTTCTCTGAACCATTAGATCCATCAAGCCCTCCCAATACAGTTTGTTAACAACAGGTTCTGGAATACAGCTTAGGGAACCCCCCTCATGTCCCAGAGCAGTTTAGGCTTACCCTCTTT